>CANNZV010005532.1:27039-43570 GCA_947561585.1 Caprella mutica
CAAGCTTTCTACCAGACCTCAGATTTCTAGTAAAGATGCGCGCAAATATTTAGGAACATCATCAAAAATAAAAATACAAGATTATGAATTAGTTGTGGCATATGATCTTCATAATAATTGTCAATATCATTTGACACATAAATTCAGTTATATTAATCGAGGAGAAAAAACGACATGGATTGATGCACATACTGGCAAGACATTAAAGACAGTTTCAAGCTGTATTCATCTTAATGCTACTACAACAGATTATGGAACTCAAAATTTAGATGACAGCACTAATGGGCCAACGACATCATTAGAAAGTTCAGACGGCAGAATCAAAACCTATGACTTTAACAATGGTGACATCTTAGATTTTCTTGCAAACTCATCTGCGGATTTTAATGACGGTTTGATCCCAACGACTACAGCGAGTTCATGGCCAAATTCAGGAAACAATGACCACATCTATCAGTCCCATCATGGGACTACTGAAGTTTTACCCCAATTCTCGAATTTAGGAATTAATTTTGGAACAGTTCATGTTGGCGCCAATTTCGATATAGAAAATGCAAAAGCACATCAAAATTCTACATATGAAGACGCTTATATTTCCATTGGCAATGAAGCGGCAGTTTATGACGTTATTGGTCACGAATTAGGTCATGCATTTCTACTACAAATGATAGGCTATAACGGTAATGATAATGGAGCTGTTCATGAAGGAGTTTCAGACATATTAGGCATATATGTAGAATCTCAAATTCAAGGAAATGTAGACTGGGTGATGGGCGACGATAATGGAATTGATTGGCGAGATGCAGAGAACCCATTGTATAATTGTATCGATGATATAGATAATTTTAGCTCAAATCACGACGATCTGCTCTTTTAAGTCATTGGTTTTATCTTCTCGTTGAAGGGAATGAATCAATCGGTTATGAAACACTATCAATTGATGACGCGATTGCCATAGTTGTTGAAGCTTCGTATACTCTAGTTGGTAATAATGATTTTTATGACTTTAAGGACGCAACCATTTCTGCAACAAATTTAGAATTTGGTTTTTGTTCTGAACAAGCGATTGCCCTAAAAAATGCATGGCATACGGTATGTATGGGTAGCGAGGTTAATGGCTGTAATTTTTATATTTCTGGTGTTACAACTATTTGCGAAGAAGACAATCAGCTCCATTTATATTTATCAGGAGATTATCCAACTGGAACATCATATAAGTGGACAATGATAGGTTCGAATACAACACAATGGAATTCAACTACGGGAAGTCAAACTGGTAACGTTGTTACTGGTGGTACAAGCCTTCACATTAACTACATTCCTCAATATCCGTGGTATTCTAGGTCCTTCAAATAGAAGTCTATCCCATACAAGCCGGATCAGCTTATAAGAAAAAAGTAACAATAACGCTAAAAGATTGTGACGGCGACGATCCAACTTGTGAAGAATATTATGATTTTAGAAATGATGATGTTCTAGATTCAAGAAACAAAAAACTGTTATCTTCGAGCGAACCGTCAAGTGTAATCATATATAATCAGATGGGTCAATTGCTATATCAAGGAAAAATAAAATCTCAGATTTCAGACTACCCTATTTTTGATAATGGATTATTAATCATGAGTTTTATAAGCCAAACTAATGATTACTTATACTCAGAAAAAGTAATTCGAATTCAATAGTAAAGTTAGCTAATCAATAATGAAATAATTTTGTTTAATGGCCATTTGATTTTAACTAGAAATCAAATGGCCTGTTTTAGTTATCATATTTCATATTGCAGTTAATTAGAAATATATATTTTAGTACTCTAAAGCGTTTTTCTTGAAAAAACAGATTACTAATCGGTACAGTCTTTTGTTTATGTAGTTTATTTAATACAATCTTCGGACAGGATCAAACTGTTGGTGTTTTTCTCAATACACCAGAATCCTTTGATGGTTATACTTTATTCAGCAATAATACCGAAAGTTATCTCATCGACAACTGTGGTTTTATAGTAAATCAATGGACAAGTGATTACAAACCAGGTAGCAGTCTTTATCTGTTAGAAAATGGAAATCTGCTACGGACGGCTCGCATATCTGGTGATTTTAGAGGAGGTGGAATTGGAGGGAGATTTGAATTATTTAATTGGGAAGGAGAACTCATTTGGTATTACGAGATTGCAGATGATCAACAACATGCACATCATGATATTGCGCCTTTACCAAATGGAAATTTTTTAGCAATTGTATGGGATCTGATAAGTGAATCAAAATCAACTCAGCTGGGAAGAAATAATGGTCGAAGTTTTTGGTCTGAAAAAATCCTAGAATTAAAAATTAAAGAAAATAACTCTGCTGAAATTGTTTGGGAGTGGAGACTTATAGATCATACCATACAAGATCTTAATAATCAATTATCAAATTTTGGTGATATTTCTTCACATCCCGAACGAATCAACATTAATGAATTTGGAACCGGTTCGAACTTGGATGACGACTGGATTCACTTTAATTCTATTGACTACAATCCAGATCTTGATCAAATTGTTTTAAGTTCAAGACATCTTAGTGAGGTTTGGATTATTGATCACAGCACTACAACCCAAGAAGCCTCAAGCCACAATGGAGGTAACTCTACGATGGGAGGTGACATCTTATATCGCTGGGGAAATCCTCAGAATTATCAACGAACAGGAAATCAAACTTTATTTCAACAACATGATGTAAAATGGATTACTGATGACCCTAATAATTTAGGTCAATTGAGTGCATTTAATAATAACTTTACAAATATGCAATCCAGTATTGTTAGATGGAAGACAGCAATTTCTACTGAAGGTTACACCTATGATATAATTGATAATAAACCATATGAGCCTTCTGAAGTAGAATGGGATTTTACGAGATCTGGTTTTAAATCTGACAGGATTTCAGGTGCACAATGGCTTGAAAATGGAAATATCCTCATCTGTGAAGGAACAAAAGGACATTTTTTCGAGATTGATATAGATCAGGAAATCGTTTGGGATTACATAAATCCGGTAAACAGCAATGGTTTTGCAGTTCTACAAGGTGGAACTCCTCAATTTAATCAGACTTTTAGAGCTACTCGATATGGTACTAATTATCCTGCATTTCAAGATAAAAATCTGGATCCAACTGTTCAAGTAGAATTGGCCCCTTGGCAATTGGGATGTAATTTATTTTCAGGGGTTAACGGAATTGCAACAAATGATAAAGAAGATTTTCTTATAATAGAAAGCAATGACAACAATACATTAGTCTTAAATTCTACACACTCTTCTTATAAAATCCTTCTGATTGACACAAAGGCTTACTCCTTTGCAAAAGAGGAAATACTCGATAATTCCGTCAATATTGACATTTCTAAATTAACTCCAGGAATATATTATTTGATAGCAACCTTTCCAAACAAAAAAATTGTAGAAAGCTTCTTGAAGTTCTAAATCTACTTTAGGAATCAATAATAAAATCCAATTTTAGCCTTACTTGAAGAAAATTCTTAATATATTAAGGCTTATTTCAAATTACTAAACAAACCAAACTGTTATGAAAAAAGGAATTTTATTTGCTTTAATTTCTATGAGTTTTTGCGTTCTAATGGAAGCGCAAGTAATCACTGGAAAAATCATGGATAGTGACAACCAGCCGTTAATCGGTGTAAATATCTCAGAAAAAGGTACCAACACAGGTACCATATCAGATGTCGATGGTAATTACACATTAAAAACTTCTTCGGAAAACCCAATGCTAATTTTCAGTTATACAGGGTTTAATACTATGGAACTTTCTACAAATGGCAGCTCCATATTTAATGTAAATATGAATGAAGGCGTTACTCTTGGAGAGGTTCAAGTTGTTGGATCCAGAAGTTATAAAAGGAGTGCAACAAATTCTCCAGTAGCCATCGACGTAATTGATGTAGCTGACATTGCAAATGCAACAGGGAAAGTTGAGATTAATCAAATAATGCAATATGCGGCACCCTCTTTTAATGCCACCAAACAATCCGGTTCAGATGGCGCCGATCACATTGATCCAGCCTCGCTAAGAGGGCTAGGACCTGATCAGACATTGGTATTAATAAATGGTAAAAGAAGACACCAATCATCTCTAGTCAATGTATTTGGAACAAGAGGAAGAGGAAATTCTGGGACGGATTTGAATGCGATTCCTGTGTCTGCAATAAAAAGAATCGAAGTTTTAAGAGATGGTGCCTCGGCACAATATGGTTCGGATGCCATAGCAGGAGTAATCAATATCGTATTGAAAGATAAAACAGATGGCGTTTCTGGTGGTATCAGTTATGGAGCATACAGTACTGCAGTTGGTGCTAATTATGAAGAAGAATATGGTGATGCCTTATTTAATGTAGATGGTAAAAACAGAGTTTTAGATCCGGATGGAGATTCTAGTTTCGATGGAATAACAACTCGGGTCGACCTAAATTATGGAATAGATTTAGGAAGTAAGGGTGGCTATGCTAACTTTACTGCAGAATATTTGAGTAAAGATAGAACCTTACGTCCAGGTTTTTCTTGGAGAAAAGGTTATGGATCTGCTGCTGTTGATCAATTTCAGTTCATGTTAAATGCTGCATTGCCTCTTTCAGAAGACACTGAGTTGTATGCATTTGGTGGTCGCGGCAATAGAGATACAGATGCTTTTGCATTTTCAAGATCCGCGCCCGGTGCGGATGGAGATGATAGAGCGGTTCCATCCTTATATCCTGATGGATTTACCCCTCGAATTACATCCAATATTATTGACAACTCATTTACGGCTGGAATTAGACACGATTTAGCAAGTGGTTGGAAAGCAGATTTTAGCCACAGCTATGGTAAAAATGATTTTCATTACTTCATTAAAGGAACCAATAATGCTTCTTTGGGTTCAGCCTCGTCTACCGAATTTGATGCTGGAGGCCATGGTCTTGCAATGAATGTAACTGGCTTAGAATTTTCGAAATATTACGATCAAATTGCTTCGGGATTAAACTTCGCTTTTGGAACTGAATATAGATCTGAAAACTTTACAATTTTTGCTGGAGAGGAAGGGTCATATGCAACCTATGATGTAAATGGTGTAGCTATTACCAATCCAGCAACACAATCACCTTTTGTCAATGAGTTTGGCCAGCAACCACCCGGTGGATCCCAAGGATTCCCAGGATACAGTCCTGCAAATGCAGTTGATAGAGTGCGATCTAATATTGGTTTTTATGGTGATGTTGAATTAAATGCAACTGATGCATTTTTGGTAGGTGCAGCATTGAGATACGAAAATTACAGTGACTTTGGAAATACGTTTAACTATAAAGTTGCAGCTCGATATAATCTCATGGATGATTTGGCATTACGAGCTTCTCTTTCGACTGGATTTAGAGCGCCTTCTTTGGCACAGATTCATTACAATTTATTATTCAACAATATTGTGGCTGGTAGATCAGAGAGAACTTTACTAGCATCCAATACAAGTACGGTGGCTAAATCATTTGGTATTAATTCGCTAGAAGAAGAAACAGCACAAAATCTTGCAGCTGGTATAACCTATAGCGCAGGTGGGCTGACGGCCACAATAGATGGATATCAAATTAGCGTTGACAATAGAATAATCTTGACTGATGTATTTGAAGCAAGTCAATTAAATGTTGGCGCGGATAAAGCTCAATTTTTTGCAAATGGGGTGGATACAAAAACCACTGGTATTGACATTGTCTTAAACTACAAATACAATATTACGGATGCAAGTTCATTAAGAATTGGAGTTGCAGGAAATTTCAATAATACAGAAATCGAAAGTATTAATAGTGGAGATTTAAACGAATTTACTTTTTTTGGACCATTTTCACAAGCTTATTTAGAAGCAGCAGCTCCTGATCATAAAATCGGGATGAATTTAGGTTTCTCCATGAATAATCTGGATGTACAACTTGGTTATACGGCTTTTAGCAAAGTAACCCTACAAGATTTCCAGTGGGTAGATACGCCAGCAATGACACAAGCTGAAGCAGATGCTTTGTTTGAAGTGGCTACAGATGTATATGAAAGTGCTGGCACATTAGATGTAAGTTTTGGTTATCAATTAATGAATAACTTAAGAATAACATTAGGTGCAAATAATTTACTAAACAAATATCCAACACCTCAATTTGATGGATGGACAGATCAAGGTGGATTTAATGATTCCGTACAAATGGGATCAGATGGAGCATATTACTTTGCGAGGTTAGGATTTAATTTCTAATAGAACATAACATTTTTTTTAATAGAAAGAGCCAGAATTGTAGTGTACTATTCTGGCTCTTTGATTTGAATGTCACTTTTATTTACTTTAAACAAACCATTCTTTTGGTTTGAATTTTATTATTGAATTTTAATTGATCATAATAAATTACAGGTTTTAAATTCATAGAAATGAAATATAAAAGTAGATTGTGTTTTCCAATATTTTTATAATATTTTCCGGAATTTTAAACTAACAATATACTGGCAGGTTAGAAATTGCGATCCTTACTCTAAAGGATTTTCTATTTTTCCAATAAATATTGGTACTCCAGTTTTTTGGTGTCTCACAATTAATGCAAACGGTTTATCAAAATTTATAGCGGGAGGAGCTGAGGTAACAGCTATACCAATTGTGGTAATTGCTGCACCCTCAACACCTTTCTCATCGACTTTCAAGTAAGTATCATGCTTTATACGACCAACAAATAGATTTCCACTTGCACGCCCTAATCTTGATAAATTAGCACGGCTTTTATCAAAAGCATCCGACATACCCAAATCAGCTAAAACACTTTTAAGGCTGTAATTCCCAGCTAATTCAAATTTTGGCAGACCAACGAGTAATCTGGATTCTACTAAACTATCTCTAATGATTTTATGATATTTTTGAATTGATAGTTTTGAATTCATTATAGCATCTATACTTTCTGATGCATTAGTAGGAATAATAAATGAAGCGGCGTAGCCATCTGAAATTGGCAAATCTAGTAAATTTAAATCCGTATTTGAGTATGCAAATCTTTGTGCATCAGCAAACATTGTAGGCACCGAAATTTCTGTTCCGTCCTTCAAAGTAAAGGGTCGATCAAAAGTATTACCTACTGGAAAGCCGTTTGTCCAATTACCAATAAAATAAAGTGCATTTAGCAAAAAGAGAACTTCATCACCACCAATCTCTTCAAGCACTTCCTCTATTCTCCCTTCAGTATGTGTTGAGGCCCAATCATTGATAGTTTTAACAGCGTCGGAACTATCGAAATCGAGTTGGTCTGAGGAAGCCAAATATTGGTTGGTTAAGCTTGAATCGAAATCTTTGTCAACTTCAATTCGATTCACATCAGAAAATAAAGCATTCGACATCTTTAAAGTTGTCGAGTCATTTTCAATTTCTAATTGATGTACAAATTCTTTATAAATTTTTGCTAAATCTATGTCCAAATCTTCTTCATATAATCCAAGAGTCGTAAGGATTTGATCGTATGTGTCACAATCACTTCCTTCATATAGCATCATAAGGGCTGAATAAACACTCAAAGGGGAAATGATTACATTTGCTTCCTCTTGTTCATTTAACTTGTTAAACAGTCTCAGTCCAAATTCACCAACTGCTTGATTAACATCGATAATTTCTGGTATCATTTTTACTTGTGAAATACACGATGTGGAGGGAGTAGGATTTTCAATTTCCATGTCATCCTTACAAGAAGAGATAAAAATCACTAGAAGAATTAGAACTGTTATGTTTTTCATTATTAATATTTAGTACTAATACGGTCAAAAGCGCTTTCAGGTTGGCAGATTAGATTAATAATTTTTAAAATAATCTAAGTATTTCTCAATTCAACTACTGTTGCATGTATAATCTGAATAATTAATAAAATCCTATTTGGATTATTTGGACATAAATAATTCACAGTTTTTGTAATTTGGAAGTGAAAAAAATCAAAAAAATGTATCGATCCATATTCCTATTGCTATTAACACTATTTTTATTTTCCAATCTTGAAGCCCAAAAAAACACAGACAGTCCCTTAAATGCAGACAATTTTAAAGGATTGGAGCTTCGAAGTATTGGTCCTGCATTTATGTCCGGTAGAATTGCGGATATAGCCATTGATCCAAAACATGAAAATACTTGGTATGTTGCTGTTGGATCAGGTGGAGTTTGGAAAACAACAAATGCTGGTACAACTTGGACCCCAATCTTTGATAATGAAACGGTATATTCTACGGGGTGTATTACAATTGATCCAAATAACTCGAATATCATTTGGTTGGGTACTGGTGAAAATGTTGGAGGAAGGCATGTAAGTTTCGGAGATGGTGTCTACAAATCAATTGACGCTGGAAAATCATGGTCCAATATGGGATTGGAGAATTCTGAACATATTTCTGAAATAATAATTCATCCAGATAATTCTGACATTGTATGGTTAGCATCTCAAGGTCCTTTGTGGTCAAAAGGTGGAGATAGAGGTTTTTATAAATCTATCGACGGTGGCGTTAACTGGAAACGTACCTTAGGAGATGCTGAATGGACCGGAGTAACGGATATTACAGTAGATCCTAGAAATCCAAATACCCTTTATGCTGCTACATGGCAGCGCCACAGAACCATTGCTGCTTATATGGGAGGAGGACCCAATTCTGGAATTCATAAAAGTATCGATGGCGGAGATAGTTGGAGAAAACTGGAGTCTGGTTTACCAACATCTAATATGGGGAAAATCGGAATAGCTATATCTCCACAGAAACCTGATGAAATATACGCAGCCATAGAGTTAGATCATCGAAAAGGTGGAGTTTACAAGTCTTTTGACGGAGGTGTCAGTTGGACAAAACAATCCGATGCAGTTGCTGGTGCGACAGGACCTCATTATTACCAAGAGTTATACGCTTGTCCTCATAATTATGACAGAATATATTTAGTTGATGTACGTATGCAAATTTCTGATAATGGCGGAAAAAACTTTAGACGTATGCAAGAGAAAAATAAACATTCGGACAATCATTCTTTAACATTTAAAAAAGATGATCCAAACTATTTACTAGTTGGTACGGATGGTGGTATTTATGAAAGTTTTGATTTAGCAAATAATTGGAGATTTATTAAAAACTTACCACTTACTCAATTTTATAAATTAGCTGTAGATGATGCCCTCCCCTTCTATAATATCTACGGTGGCACTCAAGATAACAGCACTCAAGTTGGTCCTTCAAGAACAGATAATATTCAAGGTATTCAAAATTCTAATTGGAAAGTAGTTTTAAACTGGGATGGACACCAACCAGCGACAGAACCTGGCAACCCCAATATCGCCTACGGACAACGTCAAGAAGGAACGCTTTCAAGGATCGATATGATCACTGGTGAGGTAACAGACATTAGACCTCAACCATCTGCAGATGAAAATTTTGAAAGATACAATTGGGACGCTCCGATATTAGTCAGTCCTCATAATCCACAACGCATTTATTTTGCGTCTCAAAGATTATGGAAATCAGACAACAGAGGCGATAATTGGGTCGCAATCTCAGATGATCTTACGAAGAACCAAAATAGGATGGAATTACCTATTATGGGATCCGTACAGAGCTATGACAATCCTTGGGATTTTTTAGCCATGTCGAATTACAATACGATAACTTCAATTTCTGAATCACCTATTCAAGAAGATTTACTTTATGTCGGAACTGATGATGGCTCCATTCATATGACTAAGAATGGAGGCCAAACTTGGAAATCAATCAGTATCAATGCACTTCCTGGTGTTCCCAATACGGCGTATGTCAATGACATAAAAACTGATTTGTTTGATGCAAATACAGTTTATATAGCTTTGGATAATCATAAAGCAGGGGATTTTAAACCTTATCTATTTAAAAGCATGAATAATGGAAATAGCTGGAAATCTATTTCTTCAACTTTAGGTGAAAAGAATTTTGTTTGGAGAATAGTTCAAGATCATATTAATAAAGATCTTTTATTTATTGGAACCGAATTTGGTCTCTATTTTTCGATTGATAGTGGAGACAATTGGACTCAATTGAAAGGTAATGTACCAACTATATCATTTAGAGATTTGACTATTCAACGAAGAGAAAATGATCTGGTAGCAGCTTCTTTTGGTCGAAGCTTTTATGTACTAGATGATATCGAGCCACTAAGACATATTAATGAGACTCAATTAAAGGAAGAATTAACTTTGTTTCCGGTGCGGGATGCGCATTGGTATGTTCCAAGATCTGATCTTAGTTTTAGCGCTGATGCAGGATCCCAAGGAGCTGATCATTACATAGCTCCTAACCCTTCTTTTGGTGCAATGATTCGATATTATCTAGCTGACGAATACAAAACAAAAAAATCCATCCGTTCAGAAAAAGAGAAAGAACTAATCAAAGAAAAAAAAGCAGTGCGTTTTCCTGGATGGGATGCAATTAAAGAAGAATCCAACGAAGAAAAAGTCAATATTTGGATTACAATTTACAATGATCGAGATGAAGCCATTCGGCGAATTCCAGGAACAACCAAAAAAGGATTTAATGCCGTAAGTTGGGACCTTAGATATCCAGCACCTGATATCATGAGACTCAATCCATCCCAAAATAAGAGTAATGCAAAGGGTTTACTTGCAGTACCAGGCAACTATTCCATAAAGATTCATAAAGAAATGGGAGGAGAACTGATCGAGCTTTCAGAAGCTCAAAAATTCAAAGTCGTTCCATTACGAAGTGGTGCATTGCAGCCTAAGGATATAGAAGAAACAAATGAATTCTGGAGAGAATTGGAATCTTTGTCTTCTCATACTTGGACAATACAAAAAGCGCTTAGCAATACAATTCTAAAATCCAATGCTATTGAAAATGCTTTAAAAAAATCTCATGTTTCCTCTCCAGAATTATTGCAAAAATCCAAAGAATTAAAAACCAAATTAAGTGAATTGGATACAAGCCTAAATGGGAATAAAGCAAAGATTCAAATGGGTGAAAAAACAGATAAACCTAGTCTTGGATCTCGATTATTTGAAGTACTTCGAGTCGCTTCAAATTCCACCTACGGCCCTACTGAAAATGCCAAAATGAATATGGCTATTATTAAAGAAAAACTAATACATGCAAAAAATACAATAGAAAATTGCGACAATGAAATATCAACTATATCCAAAACAATACTCGATAATGGAGGACCATGGATTGAAGGTCAAGCTTTACCAGATATTAAATAAATCGGGGCATTGAAGATTCAAAATACAGATCCACAAATTCTGAATATAGACGGTTCCCTGCTTGAGTTTAGAAAATCAGGGGAAGGGAAAATTGTTTTGGTATTCCATGGAGGTCATTCCAATTGCAATGAGTTATAACTTGAAGAGAACATAAACATGTCCAAATTTTCATTAGTAACTTTCAGTAGACCAGGATATGGAAAAACTTCATTAATAGGAAATGAAAGCCCTTTAGAAACAGCCAAAATAGCAAAAAAACTTTTGAACAATTTGAATGTTAATTCCGTAAAAGTTATTGGTGTTTCTGCAGGTGGTTTATCTGCTATTGCTTTTTCAAGCCTCTATCCAAACACTGCAGAATCACTCATCCTTATTTCCGCATTAACGAAGAAATGGATGAATTCGAATGACTATATCTATAAGATTTCGAAAGTTATTTTCAATCCAAAAATTGAAAAATACATTTGGAACGCATTGAAACTCTGCTTGAATATATTCCCCTCTATCATCACATCAAGTATGAAAAGAGAAATGAGTTTAAAAAAGAATTTCAAATCGACCAAAGTAGAAGAATTAGAATTAAAAAGTCTGCTTAATAATCAGCGATCTGGTTGTGGATTCTTAAATGACATTGAACAAGATTTGGATCGTACATTTATAACAAAAATCAATTGCCCAACACTTATCTTACACAGCGTAAACGACAAAGCTGTAAAGATGGATCATGCGATTAATGCCTCAAAAAAAATAAGAAACTCGGTCTTGAAAAAATATGATAATAATTGGGGACATTTATTGTGGATTGGTGAAAATCAAAAATATTTTTCCAAGGATGTAAATGATTTTTTAATATCACATTAAGAGTAATAATTTTTCGTATTTATAAGTTTGTTTAGATTTTCAAAATGAAAGTTTTAAAAGTAAACATTAGAGCCAAGCAATACATTCCTATTTCATGTTTCATAACATGGATATTAATCAGTTCTTGCCAAATTAAAAAATACACATTTGAGTCATACGAATTTAAAAGTTCCAATGAAATTTTAAACAGTTTTTCGGGTAGGCTTCGCGGAAGTTTGATTTCTCCAAAAGATAAAAATATCAAAACTGATTTGGTAATATTTATTTCAGGATCTGGCCCTACTGATCGTGACGGGAACAATCCCATGCTTAAAAACAATTGCATAAAAATGCTTGCCGAGCAACTTAGTGATTACAATATTTCAAGTTTACGATTTGATAAAAGAGGCGTTGGTGAGAGCAGTTCTGAGAATTCAAAAGAATCTGATCTTAGATTCGAAACGTACATTAGAGATGCGATTGATTGGATCAATAAGCTTAATAGTGATCGTAGATTTAACAATATTATATTATGCGGTCATAGCGAAGGGTCTTTAACGGCGGACAAACATCAAAAAATTAATTTCTCTCGCTGGTGCTGGTCGAACAGCAGATTTACTTATATCAGAACAAGTAGCCAAGCAATTTCCGTTGTTAAAGAAGAACAAACTGACAGTACATTACAGGTATTGAAAACTGGACAAAAAATAGAAAAGGTTCCAGACATGTTGCTTTCTTTATTTAGACCTTCTGTTCAGGACTACATGATATCATGGATGAAGTATGATCCAAAAAAAGAGATAGCCAAACTAAATATTCCCATACTAATTGTACAAGGAAAAAATGATTTTCAAATAACCGAAAAAGATGCAGACATTCTGAAGAGTGGTAACCGCAATGCTAAATTAATCTTGCTAGACTCTATGAATCATGTCTTAAAAAATGTTCCGTTAGACCAATTTGAAAACTTTCAAAGTTATGGTGATCCAAAATTGCCAATAAATAAAACCATGGTTAAAAGAAATGGTGAAGTTCATTGAAAAGTAATAATGAATTTAATGTTATTTTTAAGCCATGACTAAATTAAAAATAATCGGTCCTTTTACGGAGATTGTAACAATGCGAAATTTGCCTATAAAAAGGAGCTTTATCTGACGACCAACTCGACATTATTAAAGATGGAGGAATTGTGATTGAAGATGGTAAAAATTAAGCCATATCCTCTTTTGATAGTTTAAGGAAGGAATACAATGCAATAGCCGTAGAAAAAATAGAAGAAGCCTCAGTTGCATTGCCAGGTTTTGTCGATGCTCATACTCATATTTGTTTTGCAGGATCTCGAGCCAATGATTTTGCTTTAAGAAATTCTGGTAAGAGTTATTTGGAAATCGCCCAAAAAGCGGTGGTTGGAATATGGGATACCGTCAGACATACCCGTGAGGCCTCTTTGAAAGAAGTTAACTGACAATATTATAATACGTGCCGCTAAACTTTTGTATCATTAGGTATTACTACTATTGAAGTCAAAAGTGGTTATGGCTTAAATGTCAAAGATGAATTAAAAATGCTTAATTCGATTAAAAAAGCCAATGAAACAAACTTCTCAAGATTTGATCGCAACCTGTCTCGCTGCTCATATTTTACCCAAAGATTTTAGCGGGACACATCAGGAATATTTGAATCATATTTCACAAGAGCTTTTTCCAAAATTGTTAAGTGAAAAATTATGTAATCGAATAGATGCTTTTATTGAAGAGGAGGCTTTTAACGGATCCGTTGTCCAATCCTATTTTGACAAAGCAAGTGTACTAGGGTTTTCATTAACAGTACATGCCGATCAATTTTCACCTGGTGGAAGTGCCGTGGCAATAAAGCATAATGCTTTAAGTGCAGATCATTTGGAAGCCAGTACAGATTTTGAAATCAGTGCCTTAGCCAAATCCAATGTTATAAGTATGGCGTTGCCCGGAGCTTCATTAGGGTTAGGCTGTGCTTTTACGCCAGCAAGAAAAATTCTGGATGCTGGCGGGGCATTACGCAATAGCGAGTGATTGGAATCCGGGATCTGGACCAATGGTGTGATCTATTAACGCAAGCATCCATACTTTCGTGTTATGAAAAATTGAGTGCTGCAGAGGTTTTCGCTGGTATTACTTTTCGATCAGCAAAGGCATTGAAACTCAATGACAGAGGAATACTCCAGGTAGGTATGTTGGCGGATATTGTTAGTTTCTTCAACAAAAAGTCACAAAGAAATCTTGTACCACCTAAGGACAGTTAAAAACCAAATCAAGTATGGCAAAAAGGAACTCCAAAATTTTAAAGATTCGTTGTTTAGTGTCTTAAATATTGATAGCTTATTTACTTAATTAAAGTGGCTAGCGGTAGTTTTCTATAAAATCAAAAAACATCATTATTAAACTGAATTGAATTGAGGTCACCATTGGAGAATGTCCCCAGAATTATAAATTATAAATTCTTTATCTTCTATTGGCGTAGAAATATTTTCAAAGACTTCTACCCCTAAAGCCGGTGGTACAACCAAATCAAATTCACCCCACAAAAGCAAACAAGGTAAGTTTATTTTTTCAAGTTCATCGGATAATGGTCTCGCCAAAGCCTCGTTGATAATATTACTGGATGACGTGAAAATTTGATTTGTAAGATAGATGAGTGTGTTATTTTCAACAATCAGAGAAGACCAAATTTCTGAAAAACTAAAATCTGATTCATTAATTAGATTTGATCTAGTGGCCAACCCTTCAGTTTGTATGGCTTTTTGATTAATTGAAAGAAGTAGATCGTCAATCAACTGAACTTATATTGTTATTTTCATTAACAAAATCAATAACGTCTTCCCATTCTGCTGAGTTAACTCCTGTGCGATTTGCTTGTGCTACTGTATTCATTAATTCCAAGCCATCTGTAGCTATACTTGAAAAATTATGAGCGCCATCTACATCAATCCATCCTTTAACTTTACTCTGTCTTATGTCGTCCACTAAGTATGCTGGTACCGAGGTACCCTCCCCAACTATGTCCCATCACGAACAAGCTTATATCTTTCTCCATAATTTATGGTATAGAACATCAACAACCAAATCCATATCTTGAACCATGACATTTATCGAAAGATCTTCCGTATCATAAGACCCTCTCGTTGTACCTGCTCCCCTTTGATCCCAATATGCTACCCCATAATTTTGTTCGAAAAAAATCTGAAAATTCACTTATTGATTCATTGTAAATCCATGAATTTCCACCCGGTCCTCCATGCACGATTAAAAGAATAACTTTTGAGTTTGTATTTCCTTCAACGAGCACAGGCATTTTCGCTCCTTGATTTTCTACCCAATACAAATTGGATACATCCTCGCCAAAACTTTCATCTCTTCCACAACCCAAATAAAAATCATGCACAGTAGAAAAAAAACATACCTTTTTCCAGAGTTTTACTTTTCCCCATGATTATTAAATTTTATTGGTCTTAAAATCCCAATTTCCAAAAAGAACTTCGTTAAAAAAAGATCTGCAAATGGGAATCTCAAAAGCAAAACTAGGTTTTAAGAATATCAATTGTAGGAACCTTGAATAATTTCATAGAACTACCAAACGATACACCTAAAGAAGGCAAAAACACCATCTCATTGCCATTTGAATTGACAATAGTACCATTGGTTTGTGTAAATGTCTCGCCATGTAAATCGTAGTACAAAACTCCTAACCCGAGACTAATCTCAAACAATGAATACTTTTGAGAATCCGAACTTGCTCTTGATATTTTTTCGGAACATTATTTCAGGAGAAAAAATAAAAGCAGAATGATTTTCTAGGTTGATGAGTACCAAGCTGCATTTATTCCAAGACTTAAACCCTTTAGATTTAACTCATCTTCTATGTTTACCTTTATAGGGAAAGAATATGCGATTCCCAATCCTGGCTGTGTAATTGAGTTCCCAAAATAAGAAAGTTTCAAATTGGGACTTCTGAAAAGCATGGGAATTAAATGGTTGGGAATTTTGCGATGAGTTTTTACTTTGCTGTCCGTTCAAATTTGTTCCGATCAAGAAACAAATAATAAACCAATAGAGATATTTTATTTTTTGGACATTTATACTAATTGATGAATAAAGACTATTATTCCTTAAACGTTTAATTTAAAATTAAATTTGAATTTAGCACAATATGAAGTTAAGCTAAAAACGAACCTCAATGGCGAATAGACAAGATACTTTAAGCCAACTTTACAGATAATATTTGATCTCCCTTTTCAATATTGTTCACAACATCAATATCATCTTGATTTCTTACTTTTCCAAACACCGTATGATTTCCATCAAGCCAAGGTGTTTCTAAATGTGTTATGAAGAATTGACTTCCATTTGTTCCTGGACCAGCATTTGCCATAGACAGAACGCCCGGCCCATCATGCTTTAATTCAGCATCAAAT
>CANNZV010005533.1:0-26182 GCA_947561585.1 Caprella mutica
CGTTCGTCTCCTTTTTTCCAAACAGCTACATGTAAGATATTTTTACCAACAAAGACCTTATCGCCCATTCTTACCACTTTGCATTTACCCTCTTTAGTAAACGCTATAACATCATCGATATCTGAACAATTTTGGACGAATTCTTCTTTTTTAAGCCCAGTTCCAACAAAACCTTCTTTTCTATTTACATATAGTTTAGCATTTATTGCTACTACTCTTTTTGCTTTTATAGATTCGAATGTTGTGATCTCTGTACGACGTTCTTTCCCTTTTCCATACTTCTGAAGTAATCTTTCAAAGTAGGCCACAGCATAATCAGTTAAGTGTGCCAAATCATACTTTACTTGGTCAATTTCATCCTCTATTTTCTTAAGTAATTCGTCTGCTTTAAATTTATTGTACTTAGAAATTCTTTTGATTTTAATTTCTGTTAATCGTACAATATCATCCTGGGTAATATCTCTATGTAGTTTGATTCTCTTGTCAGATTTCTTTGCCTTGTCGGAAGGTGTAGATACATATTTCTTCAAACCTTTAGCTATAATTTCTAAGGTTTGCTCCCAAGATTCTGATTCCTCTATGTCTCGATAAATTCTATTTTCAATAAAGATTTTTTCGAGACTGACATTGTGTCATTTTTCTTCAAGCTCAGATTTCTTAATTTCTAATTCCTGACGTAAAAGTTCTTTGGTATTAGCTGTAGAAATTTTAAGCAAATCCTCAACTCCATAAAAGTGAGGTTTGTTATCTGAAATTATAACTGCATTTGGCGAAATTGAAGTTTCACAATTAGTAAATGCATAGAGCGCGTCAATAGTAAGGTCAGGAGAAACACCAGTCTGCAGAATAATTTCTATCTCAACATCCCTAGCTGTATTATCGATAACTTTTTTAATCTTGATTTGTCCTTTGTCGTTTGATTTAAGAATACTATCAATCATAGAGCTCACCGTAACTCCATAAGGCAATTCTGTAATCACCAGTGTATTTTTATCTCTTTGTTCTATTCGCGCACGAACTTTAATTTTGCCGCCTCTTTTACCGTGGTTATATTCTGAAACATCCATTAAACCACCGGTCAAGAAATCTGGATAAATCTTAACAGGTTTATCTCTTAACACTTTGATGCTTGCCTTAATTAATTCTATAAAATTGTGAGGCATTATTTTAGTTGAAAGTCCAACGGCAATTCCTTCTACTCCTTGAGTTAATACCATTGGAAACTTTACAGGTAGATTGATGGGTTCTTTATTCCTTCCATCGTACGACATTTGCCATTCGGTAGTTTGAGGATTAAATAGAACTTCCAAAGCGAACTTTGTTAATCGAGCCTCAATATATCTTGGAGCTGCGGATGAATCACCCGTACGATAATCTCCCCAATTTCCTTGAGTATCTATTAGCAAATCTTTTTGTCCAAGATTTACCAGTGCTGCTCCAATTGCCGCATCACCATGTGGGTGATATTGCATAGTTTGACCTATAATATTTGCTACCTTGTGATATCTACCATCATCCATGACCTTCATGCTGTGGAGAATTCTTCTTTGTACAGGCTTTAACCCATCCTCAACGGTAGGTACTGCTCTTTCTAGAATAACATAGGATGCATAATCCAGGAAGTATTCCTTAAACATCCCATCAATCGACTCACTATTATCTACCTCAGTAAATATTGGCGTTACTTTACCTTTAGCCATACTAAATATTAAGTTATTTTACTATGTATATACAACTGAATGAGATGCGAATATAGCTAATTTGTTTTTCAGTTTCCATATAAATTGGCTGCGAATTCATCAAGATAAAATCGATTTATTGATCAATATTATTGGTTTACTAATCATAAGACCCAACCCTGTTCACTTTATTCTCGTATTAATTAAAAAAAGTACCATGAAATTAACAACAATTAAATTCACCCTTTTAGGACTAGCCTTAATATTATTGTCTTCTTGTAAGGATGAAGAAAGTCATCAAAATGACTACGAACAAATGGATCTGGATAATTTAAAAGTTGGTCAGATTTTTAAATACAAGTTATTGACTGGGTCCAATTACATAGGAGATAACTTTGATTTTGAATATCGACCTGATACTCTCATTTTAGAAGTATTAGAAGAAGAAAATTCCAATTTTTTGGTATCCGAAAGATTGACTGATGGATCGCAATTAATTACTGACGTCAACGCAGATTATTATTGGTTTGGAGCGGACAGTATATATCAAAATTGGTGGTCTGTGCGCAATGATTCTTTAATGATACAAACTAATAATCCATATGGAGGAAGTCATTTGTTTAACAATTTTAACCTTCCACTGACAGCATTTAATGGTGAGCAAACACAAATCCAAGGATGGCAAACCGAGCATCCATATATAGAAGGCAACAAAGAGCTTACAGTTAAGAGCTACAACCAATTTGGTCAAGAATATAATGACCTCAATGTATTGATAAATAATATCTCGATGCAAGTCGATGGACCAGGAAATACGAGTATTTACAATCGTAAAAATGGCATCGTTCGAACCAGCATTTATTCTTGGTGGACTAGTACTGGTTATGGTTGGGATCGTTTATAGAAAATATATCGCAAAACAATAATGTCCTAATAATAAAATTGGAAAGAATTCAAAGATGTAACTGATTAATACATTACAAACGGCACACAATAATCCTATTATAAAAAATAAAGTTCTTTTGAAAGGCAAATCATGGAGAAAGTCGGATGATCTTCCAACTTTCTCCATCTCTTTTATATTTTAATCTATCGTGTAATCTACTTCTGCGCCCTTGCCAAAATTCTATCGTACTTGGCACAATTCTATACCCTCCCCAATGAGGAGGAACAGGTAAATTCTCCTGACCTTCAAAGTTTTTTTCAATTTTTGATTTTTTAGATTCTAACTCAGATCGATCATCAATAATAGCACTTTGTTCTGAAACCCAAGCTCCAATCTGACTACCTCGTGGTCTTGATTGAAAATAGTTTTTGGATTGTTCGGCTGAGGTCATTTCTACTTTCCCTTGAATACGAACTTGCCTTTCAATTTCTTTCCATAGAAAACAAACGGCGACATTGGGATTAGCTTCAATTTCAATTGCTTTATCGCTTTTATAATTGGTGTAAAACACAAAGCCCTTCTCATCAAACGATTTAAGCAAAACTATGCGATTACTTACAATGCCATTCGCCGAAACAGTCGCCAAAGACATGGCATTCGGTTCTAATATATCAGATTCCAAAGCATTACTAAACCAGATAGAAAATTGATCCATCGGATTACTTTTTAAATCCGATTTTGATAAAGTAGCTTTGGCGTATTCCTGTCTTAATGCATCAATTTTTATTTTTCCCATATTTAGTTATTCGACTACAGTCGTAGCAGTATTACGATTAAAAAGTCCCATGAATTTTGACTTCATCAAATAAGCCAACCAATACATCACAGGCACAACAACCAAGGTTAAAAACGTCGCAAAAATCAACCCATAGATGATCGTCCACGCCATAGGTCCCCACATTACAGTATTGTCACCACCTGAAAAATACTGTGGATCTAAATCGGATATCAAGGTAAAGAAATTAAAATTGATTCCAAACGCAAGCGGCACCAAACCAAGCACAGTCGTGATTGCCGTTAAAAGTACAGGTCTCAATCTTGTTGCCCCTCCTTTAATGATACTCGCCTTAACATCTTGCTTACTCATTTCGCTCATACTAGTTAAACCTAGTGACTCACGTTTTTCTTTTATCAATAGATTAATATAATCAATCAATACAATCGCATTGTTTACTACTACGCCTGCCAAAGAAATAACTCCTACTCCAGAAAATACAATAGAGAACGTCATTCCAGTAAGCGTATAACCTAGCATAACTCCAATAGTACTAAACAAAACAGAAAGCAAAATAATGAATGGAGAGATCAACGAATTAAATTGTGCTACGATAATGATAAAGATCATAAACAGAGCAAAAATAAACGCAGACATCAAAAATGCCATGTCTTCTGCTTGCTGCTCTTGTTGGCCTGTAAATTTATAGTTATATCCTTCTGGCATAGCAAAATCTTGCATTTTAAATCTTAGTTCGTCTATCAATTCATTGGCATTGTATCCATCCAAAATATTTGAATAAATATTAACTACTCTATCTGAATTCTTTCTTTTTATAGAACCATATGTCGAGGAATAATCATAGTCCGCTACTGCCGAAATTGGCACTTGGACTATCCTACCATTTGCTGGATTTCGAAATGTGACCTTTTGATTAATCAAGTCATTAATATTGCTTCTATATTTTTCTGACAATCTTAAAACAATTGGATGCTCATCTTCTCCATCTTTATATTGCGAAAGTTCTTTCCCAAATATTGATGTTCTAAAAGCACTTGCAATACTATATGTTGAAAGTTCATATCTACGAGCGGCTTCTCTATCAATATTGATTAACAACTCAGGCTTACCAATAGTAACATCCGCTTTTAACTCTTCGATCCCACGAATTCCTATTTGATCAATGTAATCTTTTACTCGTTCAGAAATTACCAATAGTGAATCAATATCCTCTCCTTTAATTTCTAAATTTATTGGTTTACCGGTTGGCGGTCCTGAGGCATTCATATCCACAAAAACCTTTACCCCAGCTTGCCCCACAACTTGTTTTCGAATGTCCTCCATAATTACTTTGGTTGAGACACCTTCTCTATCTTTAGTAGGAATGAAGCTAATCGTAATCCTGGCTTTATTAGGCGTAACACCTGGTTCAGGCGGAGAATTGGGATCAGAAGTATTCTCTCCTATTTGAGTTAAGACAGCCTCTACAATTTGCTTTTTGGGCTCAATAACTTCATATATTTTTTCTTCTACCTCCTTTACCACTCTATCCGTTTCTCCGATATCAGTGCCAACGGGCATTTCTACAAAGACATTGATATACATTGGGTCTGCCGCGGGAAAATATTCTACCTTAGGAGGCATGATTTTCATTAAGGTAATGGAGCCCAGTAATAAGACAAATGTCCCAATAAATGTCAAATAAGGTTTGAATCCTCCAAGGACAAATTTGATAAATCTATCATACCCATTTTCTAGAATTACTAATATTCTATTTTGAAAATAATGTGCTGCTGGTCTTAAAATAAAAAAGTTTAACAGCGATATTATTACAGCAAAACCCAAAAGGTTTCGAATCCAATCTATTCCTTTAAGGTGAGCTAATAGAGCTAGCACAAGCATTATAACACTACCTATTAATATGTTTTTTCTCTTTCTCGAAATTTGTTTCGGATCATCATAGGGAAGATCAAGTTTCATGAATTTAGATGTAAAAACAGGATTGATTACCAATGCAACAAATAAAGATGATGACAAAACTATAATCAATGTAATGGGCATGTACTTCATAAACTCTCCCATAATACCCGGCCATACCGCCAACGGAATAAATGCTGCTAGTGTAGTTGCAGTGGAAGCAATGATCGGAACCGCAACCTCACCTGCTCCAAATTTAGCAGCTGATATTTTATCGGATCCCTGCTGCATGTATCTAAAAATATTCTCTACCACAACTATGGCGTTATCTACAAGCAAACCAAGTGCTAGTATTAGAGAAAATAATACCACAATATTCATAGTAGTCCCGGTAATGTTTAGGAACATAATGCCTGTCAGCATTGACAACGGTATAGCAATACCTACAAACGAAGCGTTTCTTAAGCCCAAGAAAAATAGCAAAACAATGATAACCAGTAATACTCCAGAAATTATGCTATTTTCTAAATTACTTACTTCAGTTCTCGTATATACACTTTGGTCATTAAAGAGACTTATTTTTAAATCATCCGGTAAAACTGCCCTTGCTTCTTCTACAATGAGTTCAATTTTATCCGCGGCATCTAATAAATTTTCTCCACGTTTTTTAATTACGTCCAACGAGATAACCGGAAAACCATCAGATCGAGCAATACTTGTTTCTTCTTTAAAACTGTATTTTACATCTGCAATATCCTTAAGGTAAATCGGTCGCTGATTTTCACTTTTTACAATAATATTTTTTAGCTCATCAATTGATTCAAATTGACCAATTACTCTTACCGCTCTTCTAAATCCACGGTTAACGATCTCCCCACCAGACATTGTTAAATTTTCCGACGCCACTGCATTTTCAATATCTTGAAAAGAAACTTTAACAGATTGCATCTTTACGAGATCCGCATCAATTTGCACTTCTCTTTCTCGCGCTCCTTTAAGATCTACTTTGTTAACTTGTTTTAAATTTTCGATTCTATCTTCAACAAATTCTGCATATTTTCTTAATTCGTCAGGTCCATAATTTCCAGAAATGTTTACACTAACGATTGGTAGATCTGAAAAATTAACCTCAAGAATTGCAGGTTCTTGATCCAAATCATCCGGCAGTTCTTGCTTTGCTTTATCGACAGCATCTTTTACTTTTCTAATCGCCTCTTCCATATCAAAATCAGCATTAAACTCCGCAATGATTACGGAATAATCTTGAATGGAAGTAGAGTTAATATCTTTAATACCATTAATTGATTCAAGTTCTTTTTCAATAGGTCGTGTTACAAGATTTTCTATCTCTTCAGCTGAATTTCCAAAGTACGGCGTATTAACGTACACCGTAGGTAATGTGGCTTCAGGATATTGTTCTTTTGGCATTTTTAAATACGATTGAACACCAAATAACAAGATCATTATCGTCACTAGAAATATGCTAATTGCATTATCAACAGCTATTGCACTTATCCTAAATATTCGTTTATCTTCTTGTTTACTCATTAGAATCTGATTGACTATCAAGCATTATTAAAGAATTATCTGATACAGTTTTAGCTCCTTTGGTTATGATCTTAACTCCGCTGGCCAAGCCGCTTGAAATAACAATATCTTCACCATTACTTTCTGATGTTTCAATATATGTTTTTTGTGCTCTCTTCTTGTTATTCTCGGATTGAACAGTATAGATATATTGCTTACCACTTATTTCCTCTTGAACTAAATTCACGGGAATTGCTAAAGTGTCTTCAAGTGACAAGTCCACAAATCGAATATTCGCTAATAGATTTGGCTTTAGTATTCCTTTAGGGTTTGATTTATTTACTTCAATTTTGAATGTTCTATTGGAAGGATCAATGGATCTTCCTATTAAAGAAATACTTCCTTTCATCTCTTTGTCCAAACTAGGAATATGAATATCCACTATGTCTCCTTTACGAATCTTGGCTAAATAATTCTCTGGCACATCAGCAACGAATTTTATCTTAGCCGTATTTAATATATTAACAATGGGCATCCCAGGGCTTGCCATTTCACCTTGCTTTAAAAATTCCATATCCACAACTCCAGAAATAGGAGCATAGACATTACTCTTGGCTTTTTGACTATTAAGTGTTTCTATTGATTTTTCAATTCTTTCTTTATTGTTTTTGGCTTCAAGAAATTGGATTTCAGATCCAATGTTTTGATCCCATAGTCTTTTTTGGCGATCATAAACCATAGTGGCTAACTCCAATGTTTTCTTCACTTCATCGATTTGCTTATCAAGGGTTTCCATGCCAAGAGAAGCTACAAGAGCCCCTCTTTTTACGTATTGATTTTCTTTGACAAACAATTTCATAATTCTACCGCCCAACTCTGAACTAGCACTCACTAAGTCATCAGATACTACAATTGCTTGTACTTCGCTGTATCTGATAAAATCACTATTTTCTAGCCTTGTACTCGAAACAAGTACAGGGTCTTTCTCCTTGGGCGGATCTAATTTTAAAATATTAACCTTCAATTTTGAAATTTCAGATTCTAGATTTTTTACTTCTTCTTGCTTTTCTTTCAGTTCTTTTTTAAGACCTACTAAATCGTTTAAATCATTTTTAGTCTCTGACTCTCCGCATGAGACAATAATAAAAGTCAGGATAATAAAAGCTATGCTTTCTAATTTCATGTTTTGTTTTTTATAGGTTACCCAAGGAAATATCTATTTCAATTTTTGCATTAAGCAAATCATACAAAGCAGTTATCCTATTATTTTGCGCTTCATAAAGAGAAGATTCTGCTTGTGTTAATTCTACACTTGATCCAATTCCTTCTTTAAATTTTATAGATGTTTTGTTGTAAATGTCTTCTACTATTTCCAATGCTCGTTCTCGGTTTTTCAAGGTCTTTTTTGCATTGATGTATTGAATTCTTGCGTTTTGAACCTGAAGCTTAACCGCATTTTTAAATTTATCCAATTCTATTTCTGTGCGGTTATAATCCAATTTGGCTTGTTGCAATTTCCCTTTTCTTTCTCCTCCATCATAAATCGGAATTGAAACTGATAAACCAACAGAACCTGAAGCCAAAAACCCAGCTTCATTTCCATTAAAAAGTTCATTTCTTTGCAGCTGTTCGGCAAAATTAGCTGAAGCAAATAAGCTTGGAAGCTTGGATTGATTTATACGCTTAGCATTTAATTTATTGAGTTCTTGTCCTGTTTCAATTTGATCAATTTCTGCTCTTTTATTAAAATCAATCGGATCTTCCAATCCCACATTTTCTATTTTGAGTTTGTTGATTAAAATATCCAAATCTTCCGTCAACGAAATTTCTTGTTCTAGAGGATAATTCATTTGAAATTTAAGTAAATTTTTAGCGAGACTATTTAATTGTTCGATCTTTTCTAATTCTGTTTTTAGGTTTTCGTAAGATAACTCAAGCCTAGAAACATCCAATTGTTCTACAAATCCTGTTTCGTAAAAAGCTTTGGTTTCAAACAATGCTTTTTCAATGTTTTTTATATTTTGATTTAATGTATTTCTATTAATGTCAGTAATTAAAATATTCAAATAAGCCTTGGTAACATTTGCTTTAATTTCTTGTTCTGTGATGGCTATTTTTTTCTTTTCTAAGTCTTTAAACAATCGTGCTGCTTTCAATCCAACAATATATGATCCATCAAACAATAAGCTTTCAGCTCTAACTTTAGCCGTTAGATTATTTTTCTGAACAAAGCCAAATCTAAACGTTTCTAACTCACCCATATATGGGGAAGCCAACCCTTCTTGAGCCAATACACCATAAATTGCCGGTGTAAGAAAATCTTCTACAGGGCTTACTGGTGTCAAAAAATAATATTGATAATCAACTCCTGCTGAGACTTTAGGAATTCCTATTGATTTAAATTCTGTAATTTGGGCCTCTGCGGTTCTGACATTAATCCGATCTAATTCTAAATCCGAACTATTTTGAATTGCATAATCAATTGCTTCGAGAAGTGAAAATTCTTTTTGTGCATGATTTAGATTCGGAATTAGTAAAATTCCAATCAATACAAAAAATAGTAGTTTAATTATTTTAGTCATCTTTAATTAAATTCTTTAAGATATTTTTTAAACAGAGCATTTCCCTTCTCATTCACAATGCCATTCATGTGATAGTATATATGTTGGATATACAATTCAGACAGGTCATTATTCTCAACTGGAAAATAATCTTCATTGGTCATTAATCTCGAATGACCTGTATACATTTTCGAAATTATATTTGCGTCAAGTTCCTTTCTATAAAGTCCTTCTTCTTGTCCTCTTTGTATATTTTCGAAAATAACTTTACCAACGAAATCGAAATGATGTGTATCAATGATTTTCCATGCCTTGGAATAATACTTTTTTAAATCATATGTAAGCGTTGGCTTCATGTCTCTCAAAAACTGCAAGACATGTCTAGCAATTAAAATCATTTCGTTTACTGCATCCTCAGATTGCCTTCTTAATTTAGTAATCTGATCTTCATCTTCTTTAATAAAGGAAGCAATTACTTGATGAATTAGATCTTGTTTGTTCTCTATGAAATTATATAATGTCTTTTTTGACAATCCAAGTTTGGTCGCAATATCATCCATGCTTACACTTCGGATCCCATATTTTAAAAATAGATCTCGAGTACAGCCTAATATGTCTTGCTTTGTATTCACGACACAAAAATAAGGTATATAAACTTTGGAAACTTTAAAACATATCATAGTTTCCGTATTAATTAGATGAACTGTAGAATCATCGGTTTAAATGGTATTCTTTTCCCGATGAATTGTAAATAAATCATGTCAATTGTTAAAACTAGATGTAGATTTGCAGCAGTAAATCTGATCAATGAAAGAAAGAAGTTTAGAATTTTGGCTTGTAGGTATTTCTTTCTTTATCATATACATAGTCTGGGGTTCTACTTATTTAGCAAATGCTTGGGGATTAGAAACAATGCCCCCATTTTTGTTGGCAGCTGTTCGGTTTTTTCTAGCAGGAGGATTAATGCTTGTCTACTTAAGTACAAGACAAAATATTTGGGTAAGTAAAAAACAACTAACTAATCTTTCTTTCGCAGGTTTTATGTTTTTCACCATAGGTAATGGATTTGTGGTTTGGGGATTACAATATGTGGATAGTGGCATGACGGCATTAATTATCGCTTTACAACCATTAAATGTAGCTCTTTTGATGTGGTGGTTAAAGGGAGAGAGACTTGGATTGGTGTCGTGGATAGGACTACTAATCGGTTTGTTAGGAATGTATTTATTAGTGGATCAACCAGAATTTATTGGTGATATAAATTGGATTTTTGGACTTGTGGCGATTTTCATTGGAATCATTTCCTGGGCATTTATTTCTATATTTATTACAACGGCAGACTTGCCCAAATCAGTCTTTGTAAGTGCAGCATGGCAAATGCTTCTAGGCAGTATTTTTCTTTTCGTAATTAGTGTTTTTAAAAATGAATGGTCTGGTTTTGATTGGAGTACGATTAGTTTAAAATCACTTCTCTCCGTATTGTATTTAATAATTTTTGGATCGGTAATGGCTTTTACTGCTTTTAATTACTTACTTACAAAAGTCTCTCCTACTCGAGTTGCGACGTCAGCTTACATAAATCCATTGGTGGCCTTATTTTTGGGATGGTGGCTTAATAACGAGCAACTTAGTCCTAGATCAATTTTGGCTTCAGTATTTCTATTGGGCGCTGTTTTTCTTGTGAACTTTGCGAAAAAATTATTTAAGAAAAAAATAGCCAAAGATTAAGTCTTGCTATTTATCACATAAACTTTTAAATGAATGGACTTTTGGTTTCCCCTAAATAAATCAAAGTAATTTCAGTCCAAGCCAATGATTTAGGTGATTTAATTTTTATTACGAAGTGAAGATTTTTCATATGAGAACATTATTAACGCATAGTGACTATCTTCTTCTATTTTTCTAAACGTAACATCAAATTCTTCTACCCAATTTTTGTTCTTGGAATAAGCGAATAATGCATCTTTTGTCTTGGCTTTTGTTTTGAATGTGTGAATTTCCATAAGGTCATTATCAAGAAAATCTTCTCCTTGACTCCCAATAAATTTTGATGTTGGTTCATCATCATTGTTGAATTGTTCCTCAAAGAAATCCAAAATCGATTTTTCGTCAATAAAGTGGCCTACCCAGTAATGAGTCATTTGATTTACGTCATTTTTCATCACATTATATTTTGATTGGTCTTCATTTTCTAGCATAAATTTGAAAAATTGTTTATCAAAACACCTATAAATATCTTGCTATATGGATAAAAAATGGCCATTCCACTCTCCAGCGGAACGGCCCCCGATCAATAAACCCAGCATGGGCAACCACTCCCACGCCTTCGTTTCTTTATGATTATTTTATCATTATCATTTTCTTCGTCTCACTGTATTCTCCACTCTCTAACTTGTAATACATCACACCTGTAAGATTTAGATCTTCATTTGTTAGGATTACTTCATTATAGCCTTTAGAGTACGTTCCTTTTACAGTGTGTAACAATTTACCTGTTACATCAAATACGGTAAGTGTTACATCTGATGACTCTGCTATCTCAAATCCTATTGTTGTATTTTCTCTAAATGGATTTGGTTCATTCTGATACAATGCATACTTGTCTTCAGCTTCTCTTAATACTACATGTACAGTTTCTAGATTAGATCCTACATAAGCCTCTGATCTCAATTGTGAATCATTGATGCTTAACTCTGTAGTCCTTCCTTCTTCTGTTGCTTTTAGTATCAAGGTATACAACACTTCTGAAGTACTTGCATTTACTGCTTCGTTTGAATTCCATGAACTTCTTAGGGTAGTTCCATTTTGTACAAAGTTAGATTCTGTCATTTCTAACACTCCTGATTCTACTCCTACAAATTCTAAACTACCTAGTTCCATGCTGTACTGGTATCCACTAACTGCTTCGAAGTTTGATGATCTTACTTCTAACTCAATTACTGATCCTGCTTCGTAGGACTGTGGTGCAATCTCCAATTCTATGCTTCTTCCACTTCTTGCATCTACCTGTGATCCCGCTAAGCTAAGATCTACTGTTCCATTTACATCTCCTATCTTAACTCCTACATAGTTCTCATCCATCATATCCTGATCTAAATCCAAGATGTCTCTAGTTTCTGTAAATGGCCATGGATTGCTAGCATTCATTGTTGAATTGCTTGATACAAATCTCCAACTATCATTTTGTGGTAATTCATTGTAGATGCCTAAGATTAACTTTCTTAACTCTATCAAATCAATACCTGATACACTCTCATCATTGTTTATATCTGCTGCTATCATCTTGTAACCACTATCCAGCTGATTGACTCCCAAGACATGTCTTTGGATCATTACTATATCCAACGTACTTACTCCATTTAGGTAATCATCATTCTTCTCACCTTTAACTTCGTAATCCGTGTACATCTCATTATCCATGAAGGCATAATATCCATCTGCATCTGACATCGATGTCTTTTGATTGGATACTACTGCATTGTCTAAGTTCATCTCTACTGATGGTACGTTTCTTCCATCTTCTGTTAATATCGCCCCAGCAATTGCTGCTCTTGATGCTCCTTGATTGTTGATCAATCTCAGGTTTACATTACAGTAATCGTAGTTGCCACATTCATCCCAGGCATACATTGGTAATAAAATCATACCCTCTGCATCTGCTGTATCTATCGCTGCTAAATCAAATGTTCTTCCTGCTGTTCTGTCTGCTGGCACCCAAATGTCAATGTCTGGGCCATAGTCCATCGCATACTCCCCTGTCTTCGTATTGTAGAACCAGTATGTTGCATCATACCATCCATTTGTATTTGATCCCACTGGTGGTTTCGCTACACTTGCATAGAAATTATCATTCCTTGCTGGTGGTGGCACCTGAGTAAATGTAAATAACATCGCCTCTTCTGCCGTACAGTTATCAAAACTTCCTCTATCAAAATCTATCGCCCATAAGTCTACTTCTCCATTTGCCATTACTGCCGAACTTAAGTTTAAGCAGTATGGGGTTGGTTTCTTCTTGTCTGTTATTTCTATGTAGAACGTTACACTACTTACATTTCCACAACCATCACTTACCCGCATCACTATTCTGTGCGGCACCTTACTTACCGACACTCCTGCTGGTATCTCTATCGATACTTCCTCTCCTCTTGCTGTTGCTGCTATGTAGTTTGGTGAGTTTGACGTCGTAAAACTACTATACGTGTAGTCCGCTGTCCAATCACTCCATAAATCTACACTTACATCCCATTTCAACCACTCACTTGGACAGTCTCCATTATCATCGCCTACCGCTGTCAATGTAATTGCATCACTTGTACAATCTGTATTTACTGCAAAACAGCTATCACTTGTCATCTCTACTGTTGGATCCTCCGTGTCGATCAACTTAACTACTTGAGTATACTCATGAATGCCTTCTGAACATCTTGAATACTCAACCGTGATATTATCCATTGCGAAAAATCCTTCAAAGGGCATTGGGCCATCTGTAAACATAGACATTAAAAATATTATTGGTGTATTGGGGGTGAAATTCTCCCCAGATATGTACACACTCTTCTTCACCCAACCCGTTCCAGGCTCAAATTTGTTATCTTCTATTTCTTCCCTCACTGTTGTTGATAAGGGGCCACCCCCGGACACAATAATCTGATACAAATCTCTCGTGCCGCCTGTCGGGCTTGTACTATCATAGGCTCTGTACTCATACCAACTCACCAATATATCTCTACATCCTTTATTTTCTAGAATTCTTGATATTGCAGCGGTAGTAGCATTTGTAGAAAAATCTCTATACATAAAACAATCACCTTCATAAGCACTCACTGGATTGAATTGTGGCAAGATGGTAACCTCATTTCCTGCACCAGGACATGTCACTGTTCCTAAATTCGGAGTTAAATTTGCTGGGTCCTCATAATTCTGAATTATTGAATCTTGTACAAATTCGCTTTGATAATTACACCAATCTATCACTTTGTAGTTGTGTAACACTTTTGCACAAGCTCCATCTTCAAAATTAAACGTATCACTGCTAACAGAATATCCTACTAGATCACAGGCTACTTCTGTCCATGTCGGTGCTGTAGGTTCAAAATCCATACAGTTTACGATCTCGTCTTCTGGCCATGAGATACTTGTCTCATCAAAATCATTGCCATCTGATACAAAAATTATCCACTGTGTACAGCCCTGTATTGTTCTTCGTACTGCTCCTTCTCTACATACTGGATCGAAAGGTGGTATTACTGGACCATAACCTAACGCTGCCAATGGATCATTTAACTCCATCGCATCTGTCAATCGCTTCGTCGCATATACATCCATGTATGTGCTATCCCAGGGTATCAAATCACAGGTACCATAAAATACTGGCGTTCCTGTCATATTCAAATCCTCTTTGTCCATATCACATGGTAAGATCAAGTTCGCTGGACATACTGGTACAGGTGGTAATTTATCTTCCACTCTTACTGTTGACCAACTTGTATTGTAATTATCTGCATGGCCATCTACTACATCTCCGAAGATGCCATTCATATTCGCATCATCCCATACTCGTAACTCTACATCTATGATTCCTACCTGACCGCCATTACCATCATCTTCTAAATCATCACAACAGAATTTTACATACTCTCCATTGTCTGGATCATCTTTATCATCATCTGCATCTCCATTATTATTGTACGTTGTATTTCCTAATATTCCACAGTTATCTCCTATTCTTCTAATCTCTAAGTGTACATCACTACAGCCATCATAACTTCCATCATCCAAGTCTTTTGCATATATCTTTGCAATACCATCAAAATCTGGTGCTATGCTCGTTAAGCTAATTACTATATTCTCTTTTGTTACTGGTACTGGTGGACTTACATCTACTACCGTTACATTTACATTGTACGGCTGTGATGCATTACCACAACAATCTGTTGCTACATATTGGAATATGTATGGTTGGCCTGGCATTGTCTTATCCAATCCTAATCCTACATAACCTGCTGTCATATCTCCACTTACCGTTACTCCTTGCTGATTACTGATCGTCCATGTGATTGGGCCATCACAGTTATCATGCAATAAAGTTGGGAAAGGTAAATTCGCATCTACTTTACATTCCCATGGATCTACGCTTAATGTTAAATCTTGTGCTGCAATCTGTGGTGCCGCTAAATCTACTGCTTTTATCAACTGTGTCCACTCGATTGTCTCAAGGGTACACCAATCTAAAATCGTCCATGTTCGCAAGGTCTTTTGATTTCCTTTGCAATCAAAACCACAGCTCTCTAAATCACTGTCCGTATAGCCGGCATTGATATTGCAGATCTCCGTGTTTATCGCTTGAGGATGGAAATTACATCTGTCCCCTTTTGCCCAGTAAAATGGATATCCATATGGTATTCCTTCATTGTTTTCTACTACATTGATATTGCCAACTGTATTTGTTGCATCACCTGATGGTGCAGGATTCCCTGGCTGATCAAACGCCGCTACTAAATTATCTGGTGTTGGATCAAAACCACAGGTAGTCTCAATGTATGATACTGGTAAAAAGATATCCATCAAAGCATCATCTATTGTTGCAGCTGCTAAATCATCTATTGATTCCAATTCAAACGTTGAGGCCGTCGTATATGAATCTACAAACCATTCATAGGTACACTCGTCTATTACTACTGTTTCATTTCCTCCCGTTGCTTCATTGTATTTTGTAACTGTCAATTGGAAATTTCTTCTGTATTTCCATACGCCACAATCATCTGTTTCTATCAATTCATCATTGTATGTTACCTCTCCTGTATTACCACAGTTATCATTTACTTGTGGTGCTGCGGCATCTCCATCCATTAGATAGTTGCAACTTCTACTTAGTACATCTTCTAGACCATTTCTTAAATGATCGATTTGGTAACACTTGAGTGTACAGTCTTCCAAGTAATCTGCTCGCGTTGCTCCACCTCCTGTGAATCCGTCAACTGGACAGCCACAAGCATCGAAACTTGGATCGAGTTTGTCTTCTACACATACCGTACCCCAACATTTATTATCAGGGAAGCACAAATCTCTAACTTCAAACATAACACATTGACCAGTCAAAGCTGAGATATCATCCCCAGCTACATACTCTACTCCACCATCTGTAATGTATACTACTTCGTAAAACATTTCATAATATGCATAGGCTTGAACTGCACATATCTTTGATGCATCTCCTTCTAAGAATGTGATCGCATTGAAGTTACCTTCACAATCTGAATCTACTGATACTGTAATTTGATCGTTGCAACTCATTGCAGAACTGCTATGCACTAATAAACTTACTGGATCTGATATTGCTTCACAGTCCGGATCTGGATCATGATCAGCCGTTACCATTACACGATATCTATTACATTGCATCTCTGCTGTTACATCTTCGATATCAAAGGTAACTTGTACAGTACCTGCTCCTACATCAGAATTGTCAATATCGATAGTTTGCCATCCTCCAGCTATTGATTGTTGTAAACTAAACGTCAATGGCGAATTATTTTCAATTGTAGCTTCTATAGTTAGACTTGCTGTTCCTCCTTCACAAACCATCATATTATCTGGTTGAATACTAATTTCAGGTAAAGGGTTTACAACTATATCTACACTGCTTTCACCAGTACAGCCAATCGCATCTGTTATTGTAACTGAATAACTTCCTGTATGTATCGTCCAATCTGTTGGCTCAATAATTGGATTTTCATCAATTGAAGCAAATCCATTTGGACCACTCCAAGCATAAGTATATGGTGCTGTTCCTGGCATTGAAGGTAAAACACCAGCCAAAAGGTTAACTGGATCAGGTTCACATGCGGAATTCCCCATGGCTGAAACATCTATTCCTAAGAATACCTCTATGTCATCTTCGGCAAATGCAGAGCAATCTGAAGCATTTGTATAAGTATATCGAATGGTGTGGACACCCACTCCCGCTATTGCTGGATCAAAGCTATATGTCATACCATTCCCATCATCAGTTACACCTGGTCCAGAATAAACCCCAAGATCACCTACCTCAGTTCCTTGAGCTGGAATACCTCCTCCTAAACCAGTTTGTATGCCTGAATCCAAGCATATATCTTCAGGAGCTGTAAACATCACCACTGGAATTGGACCGACAGTAATTGTAAACATTATTGGAGTTCCCACACAATCATCGGCAGTTCCTTCTATTCCGTCAGGTCCAACTAAAACCGGCGTTACTGATATCGTTGCAACTTGAACCGTTGTACCTGTATTCACAGCAGTAAATGCTGCAATATTTCCCGATCCAGTGGCTGCTAAACCAATAGAGGGATTTGAATTTGTCCAATTAAATATTGTTCCTGCCTCGGTTCCTATAAATGCTATAGCTGTTGTCATTTCATCATCACAAAGCATTTGATTTGCTACTGCCATGACGTCAGGAAGTGGTGTTACATTAACGGTTACAGGCGTTACTATGCTTTCACAAATTCCATTATCACAATCTATCCAAATTTCTTCAGGGCTTGTTGCTGTGGTTGTTCCCGGATCATAACTAAACCCACTCGCCAATAATACTCCACCATTGAAAGGATTGCCATCATAGAAATTATAGGTTAATCCCGTCCCTAATCCACTTACTCTTACATTATCCATAGCAAAATCTTCATCACCAGAATCCAAGCAAATCGTAATTACAATTTCTATAGTGGTTCCTGTCCCGGCCAATGGAAAATTGAAGTTTGTAAATGTAGAAGTTAAAAAGGCTCCATCTCCTACTCCATCGAAATCAGTATCAAATTGTGGCATTCCATTAAATGTGCCTGTATTGGAGCCTACAATATCAACTACATTTAAAAGTGCACCACCATCAATGGAATAACTGATATCTACCATATCCCCTGGATTATCCCAATCTTCATTTGTTCCGTCATCATCCTCCGCCATGAGTAAATCCAACTCCAAAGCAGAAAATCCAGCAATACAACCACTTATAGTAACAGTACCACAATTTGGACCTCCAAAACCTGCTGCATTTGCATTATCAATATCCATTGCTGCAAACCAATTGGCTCCTGAGGCTCCAGTCACATTCACAAAACCTCCAATGTTCGTACCATCGGTCATTGTAAAGTAGTCTCCTCCTCCATCGGTAAACTCCATTATATCTGTAGAATAAGTAGCGGGTGCATCAAATTCTTCATTAAATATTTCAGATGGCATTCCCACAACTGGAGTAAAGTCTATAATTGTTGATCCACCTTCACATACATCCAAAGAAGTAAATGCCGGAGGATCAGGTCTTTCTTTGACTATTAGTTCGACTGATGATTCTGCTGTACAACCCTCTGTATTTGTAACGGTAACGCTATAAATTCCTGCTTGAGGAGGAGAAACATCTGAAATGGTAAACGTTTGAAGCGTTGATATAAAACCATTTGGTCCCATCCAACTCCACATTGTTCCTCCTGTTCCAGTTTCCATAAAAGTTGCATCTCTTCCCAAACATACTGGATCAACTTCTGCCATAGCTGTTGGCGCTTCATTTACAGTAACCGTTACTTCTGAAGGCAAACTTTCACAACCACTTCCATCCAATTTTGTTATAAATAAAGTTTGTGGACTCGTTGCCAATGTAGTACCTGGGTCATAGCATAATGTATTTCCAGCCAACAAAACTCCCGTTGTAGCAGGATCATCATCATAAAAATTAAATGTACAAATTGGCATTACCATCATGGCTTGAACCTCAATATTATCAAAAGCTATTTCTTCACCAGCCGAATCCATAAAAACTAATATCTGTATGCCTAAATTTGTCGCTCCTACATCCAGTGTTTCTGTGTTCGGTATCGAAAAACAAAACTGCGTTGCCGTTAAAGTTATCATAGGTCCATCACTCCCGTTTCCATCACAATCTAGATCATGTCCCAAAGGCTCATTAAAATCATCTCCATTATCCATGTAGTTAAAACATAAACCATTTGTAAAAGCTGGATTGACATCAGTGTTGTATTGAACCAATACATGATCCAAAGCATCATATGCACTTGATCCTGCTGCATTCTCATTTCCTGCTGCTAAATCAAAACAAAACATGATGTCCTGTTTACCAGTTATGTCTATTGGATTAAGTGTAAATATCTGTTCATCATTTCCATTTCCACCATTATCATCCGTATCTTCTGCTGCCCAAAACATATTACCTCCTGCTTCAAAACTATAATTCCCTGAAACATTTCCAATATTACTTCCATCTGTCACACCCCAATGATCGCTTGATCCATCATTGAATTGAGTAGAACTTGTAAAACCATGTCCACCACCATCAAAATCTTCTTCGGCTAAAACTATCGGCATTAATGCTCCAGCTCCTCCATCCAAAGTAATCTTCGTACTTTCTCCGTCACAAAATTCGATAGGATCAATTGATGGTGCTTCGGGCGGTGCAGCTGAGACTACAATGTTAACTACTGCCACTGAAGGACATCCCGATACCGGATCAATATATAAAACATAATAATCTACATCTGCAGAAATATTAGTAATTGGATTTATTGCTAAATACGGCGTAAACGTGGCCGGCATTTGTAAATCTATTGGGAGTGTATTCGGATCAATTGCGAAAAAATAAAAATCATTCGCATTATAAGCTGGATCATAAACTACATCTGTTGTTAGGTCTATTGACCCCATCCCATCGTTACAAACTTCAGCTGGCTGCATGGTTATACTCACTTCATCCCCTGCAGGTGCCACTAATTCTTGAGGATTAGAAGTTGGTATTCCAATACATCCAGCAGCATCTTCAATAGAAACTATATCATAAGTACCTCCACATAAACCCGTCAAGATATAAGGTGAAGAAACGCTATTTACGATGATTGCAGCCCCTCCATTAATCGAATATTCAAATGTAAAAGGTGCATTACCTGTAAAGCTAAATGCTACCTCTCCATCACAAGGCATACAAGTTGTAGGATCCATTGAAGAATCAATTGTACCTGTAGGTGTTGGTCTTATATTTATACAAGATTCGTCTGTATCTACACTACCAGGACACATGGCACCAGCTGTATCTTCTATGGATACTAAAGAGACTTTTATTTCGCCCGAAGTAGGTCCTGTAATTGTAATTACACCAGAAGGGGCATTCATACTTACGGCAGGCTGCGCAACACCATCAATAGCATAAACAACATTATAAGGACCAGTTCCGCCTGTTATATTGACTGTAATGTCAACACTTGGTGTCGTTACAAAACATACATCAAAACTTTCTATTACCAGATCAGCTTCTGCACAAGAAACATTGGCTGTAACCTGGTCAGAAAATGCATCAAGTTCATCTTCTGGGCCATCTGGACAATTTAGACCATCAAAAGGAGCAACTTCAGCTCTAAAATTGAAAGTTCCAGATGGACATGCTGAAGCAGGAATTGTAAAATTACAACAAGCTTCACTGCCTCCTCCAGTCGTCATCATACACGCGGCTGGAATATCATGAGATCCAGGTGTTGGTGCAACACTAGACAATGACCAAGCATCGGTTAAAGCCGCACAAGTACTAGTTGATCCGCCACAAAGTGTTGATCCTGATCCTGTTCCAATGACTGTTCCAGTCGGATCACAATCGGCAGAATTTCTCACAATCGTCGAATTCTCAAACCAATCGTTATTATCTGATGTATTTATCACCGCAACATCTATAACTGTTGCACCGTTGAATAATATAGCACCATCTCTAGATTGTCCATTAAAATTAGTTATGGTTGTTGTTCCTACATAAAAAGTAAGAGCAGTTGGATCTATCGTTAGCGTATTATTAGAATTACCAATAAAAGCACATTGACCTACTGCTAAGGTTCCTGAAAGAACAGCTGTTCTATCCGCACTATTATTTCCAATTAATTCTAAAGTCCAACCTGTTAGATCAGCATCACATGGTCCGTAATTACAAATCTCAGCAAATCTATTTGTTCCAAAATCTGATTGAGGGTCGGACATTTCAGTGATAAGAACATTAGATCCTGCTCCAGGACATGGGTCTTCTGGAACAGCTGTAGAACAAACCGTACTTTCAAATACTCCATCATTGTCTAAATCCGCTTGGATATAGATTGCTCCTCCAGCCGGTAAATTATCTCCAGAAAAACATAATTCAACTACATCTCCAGGGCAAGAAGTTACAGGTCCTGCTCCACCATCAATCGTAAAATCAAAATTTTCTGGACATACTGGTGGTAATTCGCAATTGTCGTCTATAGTAATTACAACTGGAGGAAAACCACAAGGACCATTATCAACGATAGTGATAGTATAACCCGAATTAGCCGTACCATCCGTTGGTATTTGAAAAACCCCAGTATTATTAACTACATCTGCATTGGTTCCAGAAAGATCAGTAAAAGTATAAGTTAAATCACCTGTACCTCCAACGATATAATCATTGGCATTTATAGCGCCTGCTGAAGGTGGACCTGGATCACAACTTATCGCACAGGCTACTTGAGGAATATCAGCTACGTCATCATTATCGCAATCAAAAGCCAATGGCTCAGCAACTTTAATTACAAAAAGCTCTTCTTCATAACATTCGTTAACATTTGTTTGCGTATGAGGATTCCCAGTTGTGCCACAGCAATCTGTCCAATCATCCCAAACCAACCCAAAGGTAAAATTACCAGGAGTCGTTAAATTTGCCGTATATGTCATTGTTGTTGTCTCACCAGAAACTGAAACTGTTGCCCAGTCTTCATTATTTCCAGTTATTGGATCAAAAACATAAGATCCTGTTTTATTATTCCCTTGTCTTGTGGAAATTGAAACTTCTTCAACATGTTGCCAATTATAAACCTCAACTGTAAAAGTCACCATTCCCGGGGCACATAAAACATCATTATCCACATAAAATACAAACGTTGGGTCATCATTAGCCTCACTAGGTGTTGGATGATCAGTGTATGCCCATTGAGTAGATGGATCTCCACATGCCGATGGAATCATATTACTCGGCGTAAAACCTTCACTAGTAATTGTTGTTTCACCAAAATCACCTGGACCGGGTCCAACTCCAGAACCTGCATCCAAATTATTCCCACAAGCACTTACCGTTGCATCATCAATTTCACCATCCATATGACTAGGCGCATTATCAAAACCTCCAGCAGACGTTCCTGGGTCCAATCTTATAAAACTTGAATTACAACTCACATGGTCAGGATTTCCTCCTCCCCAATTGTACCATAGAGTTCCTCCATTTCCATTGTCATCATCAACACCTCCAATTGCCGGAACTGTAAAAGTACCTGGATTTGTAGGCGTGTTACAAGGGCAGGCAAGATCTGTAGGAATTACAGGAACGGCAGTAGCATTACCACCATCTCCTCTCCCACCAATAACCGTAGTTGGATTATTATTCACTACTCCATCTCCATCATTATCTCCTAGAGTATAGTTATTTCCATTAACAGATACTGAGACGTGATCGGCAATTCCCGATCCTCCTCCATCCCAATAGAATCCATCCCACGGAGTTCCATCCGGAAGAAATAGAAAAACCTGCTCCCCATCACCATTTGAATTTCCTGGAGGTCCTGTATTATCAAGTGTAAAACCTGAAGCGGCCGGATCATAATAGCTTGAATTTGCTGGATCACAAACATCTAAATCGATTACAAGACCCGTATTAAAATCACCTTCTGTTCCGTCCGTTAACAATCCATTCGAGGCTCCTAAAATTCCTACACCACAATTTTCGTCTCCCATTCCACATGCAATCACATATACTCCCTCTGCAGGAATTACAGTACCTGGAGGGATCAAAACAGCCCATTCAGTATCTGTGACCATCATACAGCCGATTATTGTTCCTGGAGGTCCAGCAATTTCAACAATAGCATCATTACACGCATCTGATTGACCTGGATCTCCCGAGATTTCGCTTAAAACGACATTGGAAAAATTAGCATAGCTATCACTTGCAACACCATCAAAACATGAGGCATCCAAAGGTGCAACTGGGCATTGTGAATATAATTGTAATTGGTTGAATGAACTGGTTATAATTGCACATACGATTGCAATACTCGCTAGAGTCTTTGATCTCATCTGAGATTGGTTTAGGTTCTTAAATTATAAAAAGCTCTGTGAATTTTAATTTCGTCGGAAATTCACGTATCAAATATAACTTTTCCACTTCAAAAGAAAGTACAAAAAACAATAAGTTTTGTTTTGTTAACACATGCCAATAAACATCATGCGAAAGCTAAATATTTATTTAGAATATTTGTTTAAAATTGATCTTGCTCAAATACATTTAAAGCATGGTGGAATTTCTACTTTTAAGTAGTATGTGCTGACTGCAACAAAACTAAATATCAAATTTATTTTACGGCTAATTACAAAAAAAAAGCCTTCAAAATCATTCATTTTTCACTATCAATTTTAGTGACTTATTCAAAACAACCAAACCATTGGGGGTGTTTTCTCGTATGTGTTTTGAATAAAAACTAGAAATATGAATGGGTTTGATTTTATAAAATTAATAGGTTTGATAAGCTTAGTATTCCTAGTAATTTCTTGCTCACGAGAAAATTCTGGTGGCGTCCTTTATTTCAATTCATTCGAAAATGATGACGATCTTGAATCATTTATGGGTTTTCACTATTTAAGATCAGATAATGTACCCACAAATGCGGGCAATAGCTCCTTAGTTGTGGATGGTGGATGCATTGGTCCACATATGTATTTTGATCTAGGCCCATTTGATGATGAAAAAAGCCTAACCATGAACTTTTTGGCTCGTCATGACAATCCTTGTGGAGGTTCTATTTCGATGTATTCTGTCGAAGATCCTCAAAACTATATGACAATTGAAATCACAGATCAAAACTGGAAATACTATGAATCAATGAAGAATTTTATACTATCTGCTACCGAAGTATTAAGAGTTGAAATTAAAAGCGGTGGTGAATTAAGTTGCCCTAGTTATTTAGACTTATTGACCATCTTTGAAGAATAAAATAAACAGCAAACGGCTAAGTTTTTTTTATCAAACAACTTAGCCGCTTAAATATTCTTTACCCTAAAAATTGTTAGTTTAATCCATTAGCAACATCCGTTTTGAAATAAGTTGATCTTGATAGACCACTTCATAGATGTATATTCCAGAAGTGCCAAATTCTTTTTGATCAATGTTAAATTCGTTAAATCCAGCATCGTAAAAAGCCTTCGATTTTTTAACTAATTTTCCTTCAATGTCAAAAAAGCGCAATTCTACATCCCCGTTTGCAGGCAAATAAAAAGAAATTTGAGTTTGCCCGGTCCAAGGATTTGGAACGTTTTGCAAAACAAGTAAATTTTCTTCAATCTCGCTAATTTCAGAAGAAATCAACTTGATCTTTGTTTCCAAAATCGCTCCAGAATTATAGGCCTCAGCTTTGACTATTTCAGAATTAATATCAAATTGAAAATCTATTCTGCTTTCAGCTTTTGACTTTATTTTAATATAAAACAAGGCTTCATCTTCTGAGATATTGAGCGTTGTACCATTTGGGCTATTCCAACTGATTGGCACTTCTCCTAATTCGGCTTTATGAAGAGAGTAATTTGTATCATTTATTTCCAATGCAGCCCCCTCGATACCCATAAATTCAAAATCGCTAGGATCTACCATTAGCGTGAATTGCATGCCTAAGATATCCTCAAAATTTTCCGCATAAACAGGCACTAAATTTGTTTCTTCATTTTGTAAAGAAACTTCATATGAATAGAAATCTAAACTTTCCTTATTTCTAAGATCCATCATTGGGTCACCAGACAAATTAACCACTGCAGAGCCATTAACATCACCAACTTTTAACCCAATAAAATCTAATTCTTCATCCTCTTGTAAATCAAAAATATCATGAGAAGAACTTACATTATTCCATGGGTTTAAAATATCATTAAACACAAATTCTGACACCACAAACCTCCAGCTTTCATTTTGAGGAAACTCATTGTAAATACCTAAAATCAATTTTCTTAACTCGATCAAATCTAGACCTGAAATGTTTTCATCATGATTTATATCAGCTGCCAAGATTTTGTAAGGACTGTCCAATAACTGAATTCCCAAAATATGTTTTTGGATGAGGACAAGATCTAATGTGCTCACTCCGTTGAGATGTTCTGTATCTTTTTCAGGCTTAACACTAAAAGATTCGCCGAAAGGCATTTCAATAAAAGAATAACTCCCTTCATTGTCTGACATATCCATATAGTTATCCTCTCCTATTAAATTTACCTGGACATTTTTAATCATTTCTGCATACTCCGTATAAATCTTACCTGCAACATCAGCGGTAGTAATATTCCCAATTTCTGGACATACATCGACTTCGTTATTGTCTTGAACATCAATAAATGTTTCGCAATAATCCTGCGCACCTGTATAGACATCTGTAATCCACATCTCGATTTGCACTATACCAATATCATCACAATCAAAGATTTTAAATTTATCCAAGGTATCCCTACTAAAACTTAATGTATATGGATTGCCACAAGCACCTTGACTCGAAGCGTTAAAATCAGATGCCCAAATTTCGGCCATCTCATCATCAGGAATACCATCTTGTCCTTCTAAATCCATTGGCACTAAATCTATACTTAATCCACTTATACATACTGGACTTGGTGCTTTACAATTTCTAACTTCAAATTCATAACTACACTTATCAATATTGCCGCAATTATCCAGAACTTCCCATCTTATGGCATGCCTTCCAAATGGGAATAAATCTTTGTAGACATTAGAAGAGCCAATTGAGTCTGTAACGCCATCATCATATAAATC
>CANNZV010005534.1:0-26177 GCA_947561585.1 Caprella mutica
GTTAGTAGCGGCGAGCGAACGCGGATTAGGACAAACCCTATGCTTGCATAGGGGGTTGTAGGACCAAGATATAAGATCAAAGAAGATAGAAGAAATAGTTGGAAAGCTATAGCATAGAAGGTGATACTCCTGTACTTAAAATCTTCAATGACTTTATTGGTATCCTGAGTAGGACGGAACACGTGATATTTTGTCTGAATCTAGGGGGACCACCCTCTAATCCTAAATACTACTTACAGATCGATAGTGAACAAGTACCGTGAGGGAAAGGTGAAAAGTACTCCAGTGAGGAGAGTGAAATAGAACCTGAAACCATTAGCTTACAATCATTCGGAGCCCTATGATTTATCAGGGTGACGGACTGCCTTTTGCATAATGAGCCTGCGAGTTGTGGTGTCTGGCAAGGTTAAGTCAAGTACGAAGCCGTAGCGAAAGCGAGTCTTAATAGGGCGAATTAGTCAGATGCTGCAGACCCGAAACGAAGTGATCTATCCATGAGCAGGTTGAAGCTGGTGTAAGAGCCAGTGGAGGACCGAACCGGTGGGCGTTGAAAAGTCCTCGGATGACTTGTGGATAGGGGTGAAAGGCCAATCAAACTTCGTGATAGCTGGTTCTCTCCGAAATATATTTAGGTATAGCCTTGTGTAGTAGCATATAGGGGTAGAGCACTGAATGGGCTAGGGCTGCTTACCGCGGTACCAAACCCTATCAAACTATGAATACTATATGTGTAATCACAGGAGTCAGGCGTAGGGTGATAAAATCCTATGTCGAGAGGGGAACAACCCAGACTAACAGCTAAGGTCCCAAAGTCATATCTAAGTGGAAAACGATGTGGAGTTACTGTGACAACCAGGAGGTTGGCTTAGAAGCAGCCATCCTTTAAAGAAAGCGTAACAGCTCACTGGTCTAGTGATTCTGCGCGGAAAATATAACGGGGCTAAGATATGCACCGAAGCTTTAGACTCAGATTTATCTGAGTGGTAGGAGAGCGTTCTATTCAGCGTTGAAGGTGTACCGGCAAGGAGCGCTGGAGCGGATAGAAGTGAGCATGCAGGCATGAGTAGCGATAAAAGAGGTGAGAATCCTCTTCGCCGAAAACCCAAGGTTTCCTACGCGATGCTCGTCATCGTAGGGTTAGTCGGGACCTAAGTCGAGTCCGAGAGGGGTAGACGATGGCAAATTGATTAATATTTCAATACCAACAAATAAGCGCGATGTGGGGACGCATAGAGTTAATCGAGCTCACTGATGGAATAGTGGGTCGAAGGACGTAGGCTGTAACTTAGGCAAATCCGGGTTACATGAAGCCGAGATCTTACAGGCTCTTGACACTCTTCGGAGGAGATAGAGAATCGATGATACTGTCGTGCCAAGAAAAGCCACTAAGTATATTATTTGTTGCCCGTACCGTAAACCGACACAGGTGGGTGGGATGAGTATTCTAAGGCGCGTGGAAGAACCCTGGTTAAGGAACTCTGCAAACTAGCACCGTATCTTCGGTATAAGGTGTGCCTACTTTGGTATAGAGATTTACTCTCAAAAGCTAAAGAGGTTGCAACAAAGAGTCCCTCCCGACTGTTTACCAAAAACACAGCACTTTGCTAACACGTAAGTGGATGTATAAGGTGTGACGCCTGCCCGGTGCTCGAAGGTTAATTGATGATGTTAGATTTATCGAAGCATTTGATCGAAGCCCGAGTAAACGGCGGCCGTAACTATAACGGTCCTAAGGTAGCGAAATTCCTTGTCGGTTAAATACCGACCTGCATGAATGGCGTAACGAGATGGGAGCTGTCTCAACCAGGGATCCAGTGAAATTGTAGTGGAGGTGAAAATTCCTCCTACCCGCGGAAAGACGGAAAGACCCCGTGCACCTTTACTACAGCTTGACACTGTAGCTTGGATATTCTTGTGCAGGATAGGTGGGAGGCTTTGATCTACGGACGCCAGTACGTAGTGAGCCATCCTTGAGATACCACCCTTGAATATTTGAGTTACTAACTACGTAGAGTTATCCTCTACTAGGACAATGTCTGGTGGGTAGTTTGACTGGGGCGGTCGCCTCCTAAAAAGTAACGGAGGCTTACAAAGGTTAGTTCATGGCGGATGGAAATCGCCAGTTGAGTATAATGGCATAAACTAGCTTGACTGTGAGACATACAAGTCGAACAGAGACGAAAGTCGGTCATAGTGATCCGGTGGTTCTGTGTGGAAGGGCCATCGCTCAAAGGATAAAAGGTACGCCGGGGATAACAGGCTGATCTCCCCCAAGAGCTCACATCGACGGGGAGGTTTGGCACCTCGATGTCGGCTCATCGCATCCTGGGGCTGGAGCAGGTCCCAAGGGTATGGCTGTTCGCCATTTAAAGCGGTACGCGAGCTGGGTTCAGAACGTCGTGAGACAGTTCGGTCCCTATCTTCCGTGGGCGTAGGAAAGTTGAGGAGATTTGTCCCTAGTACGAGAGGACCGGGATGAACGTACCACTAGTGTACCAATTGTTCTGCCAAGGGCATCGTTGGGTAGCTATGTACGGATGTGATAAGAGCTGAAAGCATCTAAGCTCGAAGCCAACTTCAAGATGAACTTTCCCTGAAGATCCCAGCAAGACTAGCTGGTTGATAGGCTAGGTGTGTAAGCGTTGTAAGACGTTTAGCTGACTAGTACTAATAGATCGTTTGGCTTTTTTTAATATATTTCTTGGTTTACTATCTTATTAAGTATATACATACTTAATAAATGTGTGAATTGTTTCATTCATTAAGACTTTAACATTATCTTTACACTCATTACCTAATGTGAGTATAAAGAGTTTATTTAGAACTTTTTATACTCATATTGCTGGTGGTTACAGAGAAGTGGAAATACCCAGCCCCATTCCGAACCTGGAAGTCAAGCACTTCATCGCTGATAATACTGCAGGTTTCACTTGTGGAAACGTAGGCCGCTGCCAGCTCTTGAGTATATTTATTAAGCTTTTATCTATTTGAACTTCTTTACAGTTCCTTTAGATAGAAGCTTTTTTTTTAGCCCACTTTTTTTTACTTTACTCTATTTTATCATCCCTTTTTTATTTTATTTAAATATAATAAACAAAAGAAATTGTCTTTTATCTAATTTTTTAAGGTAATACTTGTTAAAAAGATCTATTTATAAAGTTTTAAATGTACTAACTATTTTTCCACCTCTTTTGATAATTTTATTATCAATTATTATTACTACATATATAATATATGAAAATCAAAATAAATTTGAAGAAGAGTCCTTTCAATTAAAAAAAAGTTACTTAAAAGATAGTAGAGATAAAATATATAATGAAGTTAATAATGTAATTAAATATATTGAATATGAATATAATAATACAGAAGAAAGATTAAAGCAAGATCTAAAGAATAGAGTAAATGAAGCATATATGGTTATCAATGGTATTATTAAAAATAATCCACATTTGACTAAAGATGAACAAGTAAAGCTTATTAAAAATGCTTTAAGAGATGTTAGATTTAATGATGGTAGAGGTTACTATTATATTTATAGTATGCAAGGGGAATGTGTACTTCTTCCTATTCAAAAAAGCCTTGAAGGAAGTTCTTTTTTAGATATTAAAGATAAACGAGGTAAATACATTACTAAATCGATTATTAATTCTTTAAAGGATGGGAAAGAAGAGTTTATGCACTGGTGGTGGTATAAACCTGGTTCTAGTAAAACACAATATAAAAAATTATCTTTCAATAAGTATATAAAAGAACTTGATATGTATGTTGGAACTGGTGATTACATTGATGATTTTGAAAGTGTAATTAAACAAAAAGTTTTAACATATCTTTCTACTTTTGATTATGAAGCAGGCAATTATATTTTTATTTTAAATCATGAAGGTAATGTTTTACTTCATCCAAATGAAGGTTTGAAGAAAAGTAATATTAATGATTTAGACCATAGAGATAAATATAATCTTAGATCAATTATTGAAATAGCTAAAAGAGGTGATGGATATATCACTTACTCTTCAGACTTTTTAGGTTTATATAAAAAGAATATTTATAAAACTTCATATATAAAAGGTCTTGATAAATGGAATTGGGTAGTTGGAAAAGGCTTTTATAAAAATAATTTATATGAAACTATTTCACTTAATCAAAAAAAACTTGAAGATAAAAATAAAGAATTCGCCTTAAAAATTATATTAATTAGTATTATTATTACTACTATATTGGTTTTTATCATTTTATATAATGTAAAATATTTAAGAAATAAGTTTGATTTAATTAGTAGAAAAATTGAAGATGAAATTAAATTAAACAATGAAAAAGATAAATTATTATTTCAGCAATCTAAAATGGCTTCTTTAGGTGAAATGCTTCAAAATATTGCTCATCAATGGAGACAACCTTTATCAGTTATTTCAACAGCGGCAAGTGGATTAAAATTAAAACATGATTATAAAATATTAGATGAAAATAGTATAAATGATACTGTTAATGTAATTATGAAGTCTACTATATATCTTTCTAAAACTATTGATGATTTTAGAAATTTTTATAAAAATGACAAAGAAGAAAAAAACTTTAATATTAAAACAGCTGTACAAGATAGTATAGATATTATTGCTCTTAAATTAAAAAATAAGAATATTGAATTGATTTTTGATTCTATAGATTATGAATATAAAGCATTGAAAAATGAGTTGATCCAAGTAATAATAAATATTGTTAATAATGCTATTGATGCTTTTAAGAAACAAGATGAGAAGATAGTATTAATTAATATTACAAAAGATGAAGATTTAATTAATATATCTATTAAAGATAATGCAGGTGGAATACCAGATGGAATAATAGATAGAGTATTTGAACCATACTTTACAACTAAACATCAAGCTCAGGGTACTGGTATTGGTTTGTTTATGAGTGAAGAGATTATTACAAAACATTTTAATGGTGATATTAAAGTTCATAATTGTAACTTTGAGTATAAAAATGAAGAGTATTTTGGTGCTTGTTTTGAGATTAAATTACCCATAAAAAAAGGCCAGTTGTAAAACAACTGACCTTTTTTATCGGAAAGAACGAATTCTTATAACCTAGATTCATATCTTCTAAGCATATATAATCTTTTAAGCATTTTCTTTCTAGCATTGATTTTTTGCTTTTTTCTGATCTCTGTCATTGGCTCAAAAAATCTTCTAGCTCTAGTTTCAGTAACAATAAGATTTCTATCACATTGTTTCTTAAACCTTCTGTACGCTTCGTCAAAAGATTCGCTCTCTTTTACTTTAATGCCTGGCATGTAAAGTTCACCTACTTTCTTTTTAATTTAGATGTGCATTATATTTAAAATATACTTAATTTCAATTTAACTAAAGTTTGAATATAATAAATATACTAAGAAAAAAGGTACTATTTTGAATTTAACACACTTAGATGATAATAATAGACCAAAAATGGTCGATGTTTCAAATAAAAATGAAACTACAAGAATAGCAGTTGCTTCAGGTGAGATTTCTATGAGTCAAGAAGCATATAATGCTATTATGGAAAATAATACAAAAAAAGGTCCTGTTATTCAGACAGCTGTAATTGCTGCAATTATGGGTGTAAAGAAAACAAGTGATTTAATTCCTATGTGTCATCCACTTCTTTTAAGTGGTATAAATTGTGATGTAAATGAATTACCTGAATTGCCTGGATTTAAGCTTATTGTAACTGCAAAGTTAAATGGTCAAACAGGTGTTGAAATGGAAGCTTTAACAGGTGTTAGTGTTGGTTTACTTACAATATACGATATGGTTAAGGCAATTGATAAATCAATGGTTATTTCAAAAGTGCAATTAGAAGAGAAGTCTGGTGGTAAAAGTGGTGACTTCTCAAGAAATGAGAAATAGGTATAAAGGAGTTTAAATGATTGATTTAAATAAAGAAAAACTAAAGTTAGATTATCCTTGTAACTGGAAGTACAAAATTGTTGTATTAGAAACTATTAGTATCAAAAAAGTTCTTAAAGATGTGATTTCTCAAAGAGAACATAGTGTAAAAGAATCAAAGGTCAGTAAAAAAGGTAAATTTAAAAGTTATACTTTAGAATTACTTGTACATAGTGACGATGATAGAACAGGTTTATATGAAAACCTTGGAAATCATTCTGATATAAAAATGGTTTTATAGATTATGAATAGAAGAGACTTTCTAAATATTTCGAAAGCTGGAATAGTTACTTCTGCATTTTTTGCTAAGGACTTATTTGCTTTTGAACCTCCTGAAATAAGATCATCATATTTTTACGTAGAACAAAAAGATGAAAGTGATTTTCAAGAGATAAGAAGAAAGCTAAATCTTATTCAAAGACATGTTGGCTATGGAAATTTTAATATTTTAGGATTTGATGAAGCTTTAAAAATAGCAAAGAGAGTTTCTAATATTGGGGAATTTACAAAATCCCAGTTAGAATTTTTAGAGTTTATGTTTTATTACAATCCTTCTTCACATGGCTTTTATGGAAAAAGAATTACAAATAGTATTACTGATGAAATAAACAAAAAAGAGATTGTAAAAGTTCCTAGAACAGGTCATTATCTTTTTAAGGGTAAACCTTTAGAAACGTATAACGACATGGTAGATGATATTGGAAGTACACTTACTTTAACTTCTGGTATTAGAAGTGTTATGAAACAAACAAAACTATTCTTTGATAAGATTGCTTCTGTAAATGGAAATATTACAATTGCTGCAATTTCTTTAGCTCCTCCTGCTTATACTTATCATTTTATTGGAGATTTTGATGTAGGTAAAAGAGGTTTTGGTCATGCAAACTTTACATCAAGATTTGCTTTAACTGATGAATTTAAGAAAATTAGATCATTAAAATATGTTGATGTTAGATACACAATTAATAATAAGGATGGTGTAAGATATGAACCTTGGCATATTACGACTGTTTAAAATTTCTATAATATTTCTACTAATTCAAAATTTATATGCACAAGTTCAAACTTACGACTTTGATTTTATCAAAAAAGGTGAATTAGACGATAATACTCTTCTTTTAATTGGTGGAATACAAGGTGATGAACCTGGTGCTTTCATGGCAGCATCTTTAATAGCAACTCATTATGATATTAAAAAAGGTTCTGTTTGGGTTATTCCAAATCTTAATTTTTACTCAATTATTAAAAGATCAAGAGGTCCTTATGGGGATATGAATAGAAAGTTTGCTGATCTTTCTTCTACTGATCCTGATTATGAAACAATTCAACGTATAAAAAAGTATATAAAAGCTCCTGAGGTTAAGTTAATACTTAATTTACATGATGGAAGTGGTTACTATAGAAAAAACCATATTAATAATCTCTATTCTCCTAGAAGATGGGGACAATGCTCTATTATTGATCAATCAAAACTTGATATTCCTAAGTATGGTAACCTCCAAGAAATTTCAACAAAAGTGGTAAATCGTATAAATGAAAAGCTTTTACGACAAAAAGATGTTTATGGTGTAAAAAATACAAAAACAAGACAAGGTGATAAAGAGATGGAAAAAACTCTTACTTACTTTGCAATAAACAATAAAAAAGCTGCTTTTGCAAATGAAGCTAGTAAAGATTTACCATTACATGAAAGAGTTTATTATCACCTTTTAGCTATAGAAGCATATATGGATATTATGGGAATAGAGTTTGAAAGAAAATTTGAGGTTACTACTGCTTCTATTAAAAATGTAATTGACCATGATATTTATATCTCTTTTTATGATGAACAAATTAAACTTCCACTTAGTAAGGTTAGAAGTATTTTAAAATATTTTCCAATTAACAAAGATGGTATTTTAGAATTCACTCCCTCAAATCCTTTAATGACTATAGTTAAACAAGGTAAAGAGTATGTTATTCACTACGGAAACAGAAAGTTAGCTAAACTTCATCCTGATTATATCAAAGTTGTAAAAGATGATAGAAATATTAATTTTACGATTGATGGAGAAAAGAAAAGTGTAAAGCTTGGAGACATAGTTTATGCGCAAGAAAGCTTTTTAATTGAGCCTATTGATGATTTAAGAGTGAATATCATTGGGTATGTAAATAAATCTTTAAATAGTGAAGTTGGAGTTCTTGTAAATAAAAATGAAATTCAAAAAAGATTTTCAGTTGATAAAGATGGGGATTTATTTAGAATAGAATTCTATAAAAAAGATAAGTTTATAGGGATGATTCTTTTAGGATTTGAAAAATAGAGTTTTAAACTCTATTTTTTAATTAGTTGAAAGATACAAGTTCTTTTTTGAAAAGCTCTTGATTTAACTTTTTACAAGCAGTTTTATAAAGTTTTTCAACTCTCTCTTCTTCATCTTTTACGATTTGTGCTACTTCTTCTAAAGATTTACCTTCTTCAAAAGCTACAAAAGTTTTAAACTCTTTTTTTGTAAATTTTCTTTTTAATACATCTTTGATTTCATCTTCAGGTCTTAATACACCTACTAGTTTATCAATATGTTTAAAAACAGCTTCTGTATAGTTCATTTTTTTCCTTTTACTTATTTATCCAATTTTCTAATGTGTTTATATCTTTGTAAGATGTTAAGTCAAGCATTATTGGAGTTATTGATACATAATTTGCTTTTATTGCTTCAAAATCACATGATTTATCAGAGCTTTCTTTCCAGATTAAAGGGTGTAAACCAATCCAGTAATACTCTTCACCCCTTGGATTTAGATGTCTATGTGTATCATTTCCATACTCTCTATATCCAGCTTTTGTGATTTTAATACCCTCACATTCATCGGGTTTGATAGGTGGGATATTAACATTTAATAGCTTTCTTTCATCTAATGGGAACTCATTATTTAGTATTTTTGATGCTAATTTGGCAATAGTTTGTTTTGCTAAGGCAAAATCCCAGCCATCTTTTATATCAAGACACTTATTTCTACAAACTTGTGAAATAGCAATTGAGGGAACACCTTGAAGTACAGCTTCCATAGCTCCTGCGGCTGTTCCACTATATGTGATATCTTCTCCCATATTTGCACCAATATTAATACCACTTATTACTAAATCAGGTCTAAAATCATCATCAAAAAGATTGTTCAGAGAAATAAATACACAATCAGTAGGTGTTCCATCATCAACTCTATAATAATCATCATCAACTTTGTCAAGTTTTAGAGGTCTATTTAAAGTTAAAGAGTGACCACATGCTGACTTATTTTTAGCAGGAGCAACTATTGTTAGTTTTGCAATTGGGCTTAAAGCCTCGATTAAAGCTTTTAACCCAATGGCATCAAAACCATCATCATTTGTAAGTAAAATATGTTTTTTCATCATGCTACTACATATGCTCCTTCTATTTGTTTGATTAAGTTCTCTACATTTGAAGTTACTTTAAAACCTGTTTCAAGTTCAATATCTGCAAGTTTTGATTTAACAAGTACCTTAAACTCTCTTCTTCCTTGATTATTTGCAATAATATCAAATAATCTATACATCACATCATCTTTATTATCAAAGGGAATAGCTACAGTTAAAGGTGGCTCTATCTTCTCTACTTGTTTTGTCTTTACTTTTTCTCTTTTTGCATCTTGAAGACTCTCTATTTTTAAGATATTCATTCTTGTAAAGTTTTCGTCTTTTGAAATTCTTACTTTAAAAGCTATTGGTTCAGAGTCACTTGGACTTCTTAAATCAATTCCGAAGTTATCCTCAAGCTCTTTTAGTCTATTTTCAAACATCATAAGCTCAATATTTCCGTGTAAGTCCATGATTGAAGCAATACCAAACTTATTTCCTTTTTTAGAAATCTTTTCAGTAATACTCTCTATTTTACCTACAAATAAAGCTTGTGAACCATCAGCAATTTCATCAATTTCTGATGATAAAGTATATTTGATCTGATCTAATTGCTCTCTATAATCATCAAGTGGGTGACCAGATACATAAAAACCTAAAGAAGCTTTTTCAAGTTCAAGAAGCTCTTTATTATCAAATTCAGGTAGTTCTTCTAATTGGATTTCAACAGAAGTTAGCTCTTCACTATCTCCAAATAAAGAACCAACAGCCATTTTCTTAGCTTTTGCTACATTACCAACTGCTTCACCTATTTGCTCAATTTGATCTAGCATGGCTTTTCTTGTATAGTGGAAACCATCTAAAGCACCTGCTTTAATAAGTGCTTCAATTACTCTTTTATTTACTTTACTTCCATCAATTCTTGAAATAAAATTGGAAAGGCTAGTAAACTCTCCATTTTCTTTTCTTTCTTTTAGAATTGAGTTAATGGCAATATCTCCAGCACCTTTAATTGCTCCCATACCAAACATTACTACTTCTTCTTCCTCATCTAGCTTTTTAGCAGAGAAAACTAAATCTGATTTATTAATATCAGGTGGGAATAAATCAAGTCCTAATCTTTTTACTTCATCCACATACTTTACAACTTTGTCTGTATTATCTTTTTCAAGAGTAAGTAGTGCTGCCATAAACTCAGATGGATAATAACATTTAAGATAAGAAGTATAGAAAGTTACAAGGGCATAGGCTGCTGAGTGAGATTTATTAAATCCATATCCAGCAAACTTTACAATAAGGTCAAACAGTTCTTCTGCATAAGCTCTTGTATAACCTTTTTCTTGAGCACCATCGGCAAACTCTGTTTTAAGTTTGTCCATTTCTTCTTTAATCTTTTTACCCATTGCCCGTCTAACTAAGTCCGCACCACCAAGTGAGAAGCCACCAATACTTTGTACAATCTGCATAACTTGCTCTTGATATACAATAACTCCGTATGTTGTTTCTAATATAGGTTTAAGTGCAGGTTCTAACTCATCATGAAAGTAGTCAATCTTTGCTCGACCATGTTTTCTATCGATGAAGTCATCAAGCATTCCTGACTCCATAGGACCTGGTCTATATAAAGCTAGAACGGCGATAATATCCTCAAAGTTAGAAGGAGCTAGTCTTTTACATAAGTCTTGCATACCATCGGATTCTATTTGGAATAATCCAATTGTATTACCTGTTTGAATAAGGTCATAAACACCTTTATCATTAACATCTGTTGTTAAGAAATCAACTCTTTTGCCATGTCTTTTCTCAATTAATTTATTTGCTTCTTCAATAACTGTAAGGGTCTTAAGACCTAAGAAGTCAAACTTAATTAAATCCACATCTTCTACATACTTACCGTTGTATTGTGTGGCAAGTGTGTCAAGACCTGAGGGTTTAAATAAAGGTGTTTTTTTCCATAAAGGCTCATTTGAGATAACCACACCTGCTGCGTGAGTACCTGCATTTCTATTTAGTCCTTCTAATGCTAGAGCAAACTCCCAAACTCTTTTTGATAGTGGGTCTGAGTCACAAAGCTCTTTTATTTTTGGTTCTTTTTCATATGAATCAGTAAGATTAATTCCAAGTTCATCTGGAATAAGTTTTGCCATAGCATCAGCTTTTGCATAAGGCATATCAAGTACTCTTGCAACATCTCTAATTACCCCTTTTGCAAGAAGTTTACCAAAGGTAATAATTTGAGCAACATTGGCACGACCATATTGTTGAACAACATAGTCAATAATCTCACCCCTTCTACTTTGACAGAAGTCCATATCAATATCGGGCATTGATACCCTCTCTGGATTTAGGAATCTCTCAAAAAGTAAACCATAAGGCATAGGATCAATATCCGTAATAAATAAACAATATGCTACAAGTGAACCAGCAGCAGAACCCCTACCAGGTCCTACTGGAATTCCCATTTGTTTTGCAACGATTACGAAGTCCCATACAATAAGCATATACCCTGGGAATTTCATGTTGTTGATAATATCAATTTCTACTTGAAGTCTATCTCTATACTCTTCATGTTTTTCTTCAGGAACTATTTCAAGTCTTTTTTCTAAACCTTTCCAACACTCATAAATAAATAAAGCTTTATCGTTTTCAAGTGAGTATTCGTCATCTGGAAAAGGTATTTCTACATTTTGTTCTTCTAGTTTATTTCTTGTAAACTTAAAGTTTGGAGGAGTTGGATTTCCTAGTTTTATCTCTAAATTACACTTATCAGATATTTCTTGTGTTGCTTCAATAGCTTCTGGAATATCAGCATATAGTTTTGCAATTTGTTCTGGGGATTTTAAATAAAACTCATGAACTGAGTGTCTTAATCTATTTGGGTCATCATAAAGTTTATTCATTGCAATACACATAAAAGCCTCATGTGCATCTGCATCCTTTGGGTTTAAGTAGTGTGTATCATTTGTAGCAACTACTTTTATTCCAGTTTCATGTGCAATTCTTAAAATCTGGTCATCAACAAAGTGTTGGTCACCAATTCCGTGTCTCATGATTTCAAGGTAGAAATCATCTCCAAAAATATCTTTGTATTCTAAGGCAACTTCTTTTGCTCTTTCATAACCTTTTGCACCGTTTCTTACGTTTCTTTCGTTTTGTAAGTTTAGGTGCCAGTTTATCTCACCTTGTAGACAAGCAGCAGAACAAACTAAACCTTCGCTATTTTCTCTTAAAAGCTTTTTATTGATTCTTGGATAGTAATAAAAACCATGCATGTAAGCTTGTGAACTTAAGTACATTAGGTTTTTATATCCCGTATCATTTTTTGCATATAAACATAAGTGGTATCTTTGTCTATTTGTTTTATCTCCTAACTCTTCTGAGTTATGAATATAAGCTTCCATCCCAATGATAGGTTTAATGCCTTCTTTTTTCATGGCATTGTAAAAGTCAATTGCTCCAAACATGTTACCATGGTCAGTCATGGCAACTGAACTCATACCAAGCTCTTTTACTTTTTTAGCTAGGGGTTTAATTTTATTTGCACCATCTAGTAGTGAATATTCTGTATGTAAATGTAAATGTGTAAATTGTGGTGTATCAGACATAATATAATCTTTTTAAAATAATTTTTGTTTTTTAATAGTTTATATTATATCTAAAAAATGATTTTGAGCCTCTTTAAAACCAAGATTAAAACACTCTTCAAGTTCTTTAAAAGTGAACAAAGAAAAACCTCTAATATGTGGACTTCCTAAATACTCGTGTGTATGAGCAATTGAGTGAGCATGATTTTCATATAACTGTTTAAAAAGTTTTTTATGAATTGTTTTAATTGGGTTAAGTTTTTTGATGTTTTGTTTGCTAGATTTGGGAAATAAATCTACACTAAAAATATGATAATTTTTTTCTAATAAAGGTTTGATTGGAACATTATCAAATAATCCCCCATCTATTAAGTGCATACCTTTATATTTTACAGGTTTAAAAAGAGGAACTAAGGCAGATGAAGCCATACATAAAGTTATAGAATCACCACTATTAAAGTAGTGAAGTTTTTTTTCTTTTATATCATAGGCATTTACATAAACGGGCTTTGGTATATCTTCCAATCTTTCTATGGGAAGTAACTCTTTTATAATCTTATTTGAGGAATCAATTTTTAGTAAACCATTTCTAAAATAGTTAAATTTTAAAGCTTGTCTTACATCTTTACTTCCAAAGATTTTTAGTTGTTCTTTTGCAGAAATCCCACTCGCATGAGAAGCACTTATAATACTTCCAATTGATGAGCCACTATATGCTTTTATATCTATATTTTTTTTCTTCACAGAATTGTAAAACTCCTAAATGAAAAGCACCTCTAGCAGCACCTCCACCAAGAGCTAAACTCAAGTTATTTATCATTTTTATCTAACCAATCTATTATTTTAAACTCTCCATCAAAGGTTTCAACTATAGCAGTACAACTCTCAACCCAGTCACCGCAGTTGAGGTATTTTATCCCATCTATATCTCTTATTTCAGCTTTGTGGATATGTCCACATATAATACCATCATATCCTTTATTTTTTGCGTGAGTTGATAAAACACTTTCAAAGTCATTTATAAATGAAACTGAGGATTTAACTGAGTCTTTTACATATTTTGATAAAGACCAATATTTTTTGATGCCAAGTTTTTGTCTTGTGAAGTTTAATGCTGCGTTTAAGTATAAAAGTAAATCATATCCATAATCACCAAGAATTGCTAACCATTTTTTTGTCATGGTAATTGAGTCAAAAAAGTCACCATGAGTAATATAGTATTTTTTACCATTTATTCCTTGATAATCAAGTTCATTAGAAATATTTAAAGAATCACCTAAAACTAATGGTACAAAGGGTCTTATGAACTCATCATGGTTACCAGTTATGAAGTGTACATTTGTACCTTTTCTAGCTTTTTTTAAAATTTTTTGAATAACATCTGAGTGAGTTTGAGGCCATACAAACTTTCTTTTTATAGCCCAACCATCTATAATATCTCCTACTAGAATTAGGTTTTCACTCTCATTGTGTTTCAAAAAAATTTAATAATTTATTTGCCTTAGAAAACCTTGCCCCTAAGTGTACATCTGATATAAAAATGCTTTTGTATTTCATATTCAAATTTTAGAGTAGTTTGATTACAATTGAATAACAAAAGAAAAATAGTATTTACGGGTTTCTTCAAGATTTTATAAGCTAGATTTAAATAAAATTTAAACAATTATACTAAGGGGAATTTTATGTTGAAAACTTTTACGAAGACTTGTCTATTAGCTGTAGCTGCGATGTTATTTTCGGGGTGTCAAATACACCAAACGATTGTACAGAAAGATCAACTAGCAAATGTAAAAGGTCAGTCAACAAATAATTCAGGAAGTGCAAACTTAAGCACTAACCATCTTCAAAAAACAAATAACGAAGTTCAAGTTACTAAAGAGTACTTAAAAATTGCAAGTGACCAAGAAAGATTTGTAACAAAGCAGTATACTTTAGAAAGTACTATTAACTCCTTAGCAACACAAATGATGAGAAATCAAAAGCTTGCAACAAATAAACCTGTAATAATTACTTCTTTTGTAAGACTTGACCAATTTAAGAAAACAACTGAGTTTGGTAGAATTGTAAGTGAGAGTTTAATTAATGAACTTTCAAACAAAGGTTTTAATATAATCGAATTTAGAGGTCAGTTAGCTGTATCTGTTGATGACAATGGTGAATATTTTATCACTAGAAAAGTTAGACAAATGAAAGGTAAAACACCAAATACTTATGTTGTAGTTGGTACTTACTCTAGACAATACAAAAAAGTGATATTAAACGCAAGAGTTATTGATAATATTACTGGAAGAATTATCACAAGTGCTAGATCTACTTATCATCATGGAAGAGCAAATGATTGTATGATGTTCAATGATTGTAGACCTGCAAGAACTGTAAAAATCGTAAAAGAATAACAATTTAAATGAAACCCTCTTATTTTAAAAGCTTAAGAAGTATTTTACTTCTTAGTTTTTTAACTCTTTTTTTAACTTCATGTACATACTACAAAATTCCAATTGATGGTGCAAATGATTTCCATTCATTAGTTTCAAAACTAGTTGATGAATCAGCAGTAAAAATTAAAAAAAATGTAGCCTATGAAGAAGTTGTATTAGTTTCTGATTTTGTAAATATTCAAGACTTAGAAAATAAATCACAACTAGGTTTTTTACTTTCTAATATGTTAAAAGATAAACTTGTATCTTTAGATATAGTTGTAAGAGAAGTAATCTTTGGAAAAGAGTTTCAATTAGGACAACAAGGTTTTAATATGCTTATTAGAGATAAAAACAAAATCATCTCTGATGAGGTTTCAAAAGCTAGATATGCTGTTGTTGGAACTTACTCTATATCTACTAGAAGTTTAAATATCTTTATAAAACTGATTGATGTTCAAACTGGAAATATCTTAGCCTCTTCACATGAAAGAACATCAATAGATCAAGAGATTTTAGATTTAGAAGGTGAAGAAAAAAGAAGTATTCTTCTTAGACCAAGAGTAGTTTTATAAAATATCTTGGATTAAGAACTGAGCGCTTAGCTCTCCTCTAAATTCATTTTTATTTACTGATACAATTATATCAAGTGTATTTGATAGGTTTGTATTACTATCATTAAATTTTAAAGCTTCGAACATAACACCTTCACTATTAAGTGTAAGTTTTAAGTGGTTTTTATCTCTTCCTATTAAATCATATTTTACTAAGTTTACATTTGATAGTTTAAAGATTGGTTTATGATTTTGTAGACCATATGGTTCAAACTGTTCAATAATAGATAAAAACTCTAAATCAACAGATGAAACATCTAATTCACCCAATGTTTTAGGTTCAATATGTAGCTTATCTTTTTTATCTTCTAATTGTTTATTTATGATAGCTTTAAACTCTTCAAGATTCTCTTCTTTCATAGATAAACCAGCAGCATTTTTGTGACCACCGTAGCCTAATAATAAATGTTTTGCTTCTGTGATTAAATCATATAGATTTATGTCTGCATTTGCTCTTGCACTTCCTTTTGCAATTCCATTATTAAGGGAGAAGATAAAAGCAGGTTTTTTGAAATGATTTGACATTTTAGAAGCAACAATACCAATAACGCCTTCATGCCAATCTTCACCCCAAACAACAACTGCGTTGTCTTCTTTTTTTGAAGCATTTAAAGCTTTTTGAGAAATCTCTTCTTGTAGAGTTTTTCTGTAGTTGTTTAACTCTTCTAATAATTGTAAAGATTCATTTGCACTAAAAGAGCTATTTGAAAGTAAAAAAGATAGTGCCACTGAGGCATCATCCATTCTTCCTGCACTATTTATTTTAGGAGCAATAAAAAAGCCAATATCATCAGATACTAAAGCTTCTTTACTCATAACTTCATTTAGTTTTTTAAAGGCTTCTCTTTGAGAGCTTTTGATTTTTTTAAGACCTTGTTTTACCATTGTATAATTAAGTGCAGTCATAGGCATAATATCAGCAACAATTGCTAAAGCTAAAAGGTCTAGGAAATCAGTCATATTGATATTTAGGTTTAACTCTTTTTTAATTGCTGCACATAAATACCAAGCAACTTGAGCACCACATATATCTTTGAACTCAAAATTACAATCTGCTTGTTTTGGGTTTACAATTGCTATTGCTGGTGGTAATTGTTCCCCTACTGTATGGTGATCTGTTATGATTAAATCAATGCCTTTTTCTTGAAGCTTTTTAGCTGCTTCAACTGCTGAGATACCATTATCTACAGTAATAACTAAGCCATTGTCAATCATATCAACTATTTTTGGTGATAAGCCATAACCATGTACAAATCTATTTGGAATTATGTGATTTACTTTGTATCCAACTTTATTAAAAAAGTCTAACATAATAGTAGTTGATACAACACCATCAACATCGTAATCACCAACTATGGTAATAGTTTCATTGTTTAGTACAGCTTCTTTTATTCTAGTTGAGGCTTTTTTTATGTCTTTAAAGTTATTAGGTGAGGGGATATCAGCAAGACGTGAATAAGGATTATTCACATGTCTTGCAGATAGAAGTTCAAAAAGTCTATTTTTTGTAATTTTAGACATTAGTCTTTTTTATTTGCTTGTTTTACAAACTCTAAAATAATTGGATTTGGAGTCTCTAAGTGTGATGTAAATTCTGGGTGGAATTGTACACCTACAAACCATGGATGGTCTTTAATCTCAACAGCTTCAATTAAACCGTTTGATTGTCCAGAAATAATCATACCTGCTTCTTCAAGTTTTTCTTTATAAGCTGGGTTTGCTTCATATCTATGTCTATGTCTTTCATGATAGATTTCATCATTTCCATATGCTTTTTGTAAGTTTGTACCTTTTAATGGCTCAAATGGATATTCACCTAATCTCATAGTTCCACCCATTGGTGATTTATGAGTTCTTAACTGTTTGTTACCACTTTGATCCATAAATTCATCAATTAAGTAGATTAATGGTTCTTGTGTATTTTCATCAAATTCAATTGAGTTAGCATTTTCTATACCTAATACATTTCTAGCATACTCAATAACTGAAAGTTGCATACCTAAACAAATACCTAAGTAAGGAATTTTATTTTCTCTAGCATATTTAATAGCTTTTAACTTTCCTTCAACACCTCTGTGTCCAAATCCACCTGCAACTAAAATAGCATCAGAATTTCCGATAACTTCATATGCACCTGTATCTTCAATTTTTTCTGAATCACACCAGTGGATATTTACTTTTGTATTTAAATGTGCTCCTGCATGGATTAATGATTCAATTAATGACTTATATGACTCTTTTAAATCTAAGTATTTTCCAACAAATGCAATTGTAACTTCATCTTTTGGAACTAAAATATTTTTAACTAAAGTATCCCATCTTTCCATATTTGGTTTAAATTTGATATTAAAGTGATCTGATAAAGGAGTTAAAATTCCTTCTTTAATAAAATGTAATGGAACTTGATAAATAGATTGAGCATCACCTGCTTCAATAACGGCATTTCTATCAATATCACAAGATAGTGCTAATTTGTCTTTTAAATTTTTAGGTAACTCTTTTTCTGTTCTACAAACTAACATATGAGGAGTGATACCAATTCTTCTTAGTTCTTGAACTGAGTGTTGAGTTGGTTTTGTTTTAAGCTCACCTGCTGCTTTGATATAAGGAATTAAACTTACATGAATATTCATAGTTTTATCTTTTGGTTTTTCATGTCTAATAGCTCTAATAGCTTCCATAAATGGTAGACCTTCGATATCACCAACTGTTCCACCAAGCTCAATGATTAAGAAGTCTTTTTCATCTGCAGCTGCATAGATTCTATCTTTGATTTCATCAACAACATGAGGAATAACTTGAATAGTTTTACCTAAGTATCCACCTTCTCTTTCTCTTTTGATTACACTTTGGTAAACTTGTCCAGTTGTAAAAGAGTTTTTAGCAGTTAATGTTGTGTCGATAAATCTTTCATAATTTCCTAGGTCAAGGTCAGTTTCAGCACCATCAGCAGTAACAAAAACTTCCCCATGCTCTAGTGGACTCATTGTTCCAGGGTCAACATTTAAGTAAGGGTCAATTTTTAAGCATACTTACTTTGAACCCTGATTGTTTTAAGATTGTTGCAACAGATGCAGAAGTGATACCTTTACCAAGTGAACTTAATACCCCACCAGTTACAAAGATGAATTTAGTCATTAAAAATACTCCAATTAAATTAAATAGTCATAAATATATTTCGCGATTTTAGCTAAAGTTTGTTGATAGATAAGTTAAGCTAGGCTTATGTGAGTTACTTAAAAGCTAGCTTCTAGCTAACTTTTAAGATTTAATAAATTATTTAAGTTTATCTGCTCTTGGATAAATGAATACAGCTTTTCTTAGAACACTAACTCTTTCAGGGTCTTCTTTAGCATAAGCTCTAATTGTTATAGCTATTGGTGTGTCTTTTGTGTTATCTTTTACTAAAACTTTATCAGTTTGTAAAATTACAACTTTTTTTCTAAGTTTTCCAGGTTGTAGTGTAAATGGTTTAAATCTTTTGATTTCAATATCTTTATTATCAACTATTTCTAAGTGATAAGTTAAAGGTTTTGATTCAGTATTTTGAAATAAGAATACAAAGTTATTTGCAACTACATTGTTTTCTTTGATTTTATATAACTGAGTTGTTTTATTAACATTTAAAAGCATATACTCTTTTGTTCCACCCATTGCAAAAAGTAAACCTAAAACAATAGTAAGAGCAGCTGCATACATAATAGTTTGCTTTCTTAACATCTTTGTTGGTTTATCATTTTTGATTTCATTTGTACTTGACCATTGTACAAGTGAAGGTTTTCCAAGTTTTCCCATAACTGTAGTACAAGCATCTACACACTCTAAACAGTTTATACATTCAAGTTGTAAACCTTTTCTAATATCAATATGCGTAGGACAAACTGTTACACATGATTCACAAGTAGTACACTCATCAGTTTGGCTTGGTAAATCTTTTGCTTTAAAAATTATCTTTTCTTTACTCTCATTATAAATTTCCCCACCTCTATTTGTTGAATAAATAGCTTGGTAAGTATTGTCATCATAAAGTACTGATTGAACTCTTGAGTAAGGACAAATATACACACAGAAATCTTCTTTTAAAAATACTGCATCATAAACTAAAAATGCTGCAATTGCTAAAACAAATCCTATTAAGAACATATGTTCAGTTGGGTTTTGAATATAAGCAAAGAAGTCTTCAGGAGGTACGAAATACCACATAAAGTTAGATGCTGCAAGAAGGGCTAAACATGACCAGATGATAATAGCAATCAATCTTTTAGAAGCATTTTTTGGTTTTGAGTAGTCTGGGTCTTTTTGTTTGTTTTTGATTCTTCTAAGACCTAAAAGTTTACCCTCGATTAAATCTCTATATACAACCCTAAAGATTGTTTGAGGACAGGCCCAACCACACCATGCTCTACCACCTAGTGAAGTAACTGCAAAAATTCCTAAGAATAGAAGCATTAATAAAAATGGCATAAGATATAATTCTTGCATATCAAATGCTGTACCTAATAGATGTAATTGTTTTTTATCAAAAGATAATAAGAAAATGTGGTTACCACCAATAGTAATAAAAGGTAATGATATAGATATAATAGTTGCAATTATATATCCATAATACCTTTTAATTCTATATGGAGTCTTACTTAAAAATTCATTTTTCTCTTTCACTGTAAAACCTTTCGTTTGTGATTATAAGCTTAATTATATATAAAGCTTCCTTATAATAACCATAAACAACTATAAGTAAAACTTATATAGTGAAAGAGTATTCATAATCAGCCTTGAGTAAGCTTTTTATAGTCTTCTATTTTTTTAGAAATTTCATTTTTTACTTCTGAAATATCATAAATTTCAAAGTTTTCTATACTTGGATAAGATTTTATAATATTTTCAAACTCTGAAATAGTATCATCAATTGATTTACTTTCAATTACAGGGATATTTAGTTTTTTGATTAATTCATCATTGTATAATTTATCTTCTCTTTTAAATAAAACAGGGCTATTCCCACATGCAATAGACTCTAATACTGTTTGAAGTGAAGCTGTTAATAAATATTTACTATTTTGAATAGTTTCTACGTACTCTTCTTCATCAATTACTTCATTAAAGTGTTGTGTAAATATTTTTTCATTTCCTAAAAAGAAATAGTGTCCCATAAGAAGCGTAATATCATGCTTTGATGACTCTTTTACTCCTTGTAAAAATAGTTCATTATAATCATCATCACCAAAGAAAATAGCTTTTTCAATACTTGGATTTTCAATTTTTGTATAAAGTTCTTTATCTACAATAATCTCACCTAATTCTTCTAGGTTATAAACCAGTGAACAAAACTCACTCATTCCTTCTTGCATTAACTCATTTGTTTCATCTGTATTGTAAAGTAAAATGTCTCTTTTTTGCATGATATTGTGGAGATTTCTTACTACATCAATATTCACATATCTTCTAATACCTAATAAGTCTTTCGCAAAAGCTCCAGCTCTAAAATCACTAGTACATAAAATAGGGTCAAACTCTTTTAATTCATTTGCTATTGCTGCACATCTTTTTGCACCTTCTAGACCAATAGCATGACCACTTTTTGCATAAAAATAAACTTGCATATTAATTACCTCTTATAATAGTTTGTATGTATTTAAGACTTTAGTATACTAAAAAGCTACATAGCTTTTGGTTAAACTAAGTTTAAAATAAAATATTAGTTTTGTAAGTTTTTTAAAAACTAAGCTTTATATGAAATAGCAGCTTTTACAAACTTCTCAAAAATCTTTCTATGCTCTTTTAAATATATCAAGTATTCAGGGTGCCACTGTAAAGCTAATAAAAAAGGGTAATCTTTTTTTTCAATAGATTCAATTATAGACTCATGGGTAGAAGATACATCTAAATCTTTACCAACTTTATTTATAGCTTGATTGTGAATACTATTGATTATGATTTTATCTTCCTTTACCGTTTTATGTAAAGAGCTGTTTGTTTTTACTTTTGCTTCTTTTATTGGAAATATTGAGTTTTGATGAATTATATATTCATCTAAATCAAGTATTTTTGCATATAAATTCCCCTCAAAATAGATATTTATAAGTTGAGCCCCTCTACATATACCAAGAATTGGTAACTCTTCTTTATATGCTTTATCTATCATCTCTAATTCAAAGGCATCTCTTTTTTTATCAAGTTCCGTATTGTGGGCATCTTTGTGAGCACCATATAAAGTGGGGTCTATATCGTTTCCTCCACTAAGGATTAGACCATCTAGTTTTTTGAAATCGATATTATCTTTTGATGGTTTTAATCTAACACAAGAAGCCCCTTGTATTTTTAGATTTAATTTTATAAATATGTAGGCAAAATAGTTGCCATTATCAGGTAAACATATTCCTATTAGTGGTTTTGTATCCATTTTTCAACTCTTTCTTCCCAACTTGTAAGATTTATTAGATTATCAAGGTGTGTAAGATATTCTTTTGATAACAACTCTAAGTTTTCTATGTCATTTGCTAGGTTTTCTACTAAAATCCATCTATTCCACTCTTCACTAATTTGCCAATTAGAAGAACCTACCATAGAGTTTGATAATCTATAGTGAAAAGCTGGTCTTGGTTTTATTTTTTCATTTGGCAATTTATTTCTTACTTTTTTTTCATCAATAAAAGTCAGAATAGGAAGTAGATCTAAAGATCTATTTCTAGTAGGATTGAATTTTAAGTAATCATCTATAAACTCTTGCATTGTTGGTTTATAGGAATCGTCTAAAATATGTTTTATATAATCAGTTTTAAAATTGTCAATAAAAGGGCTTATTTTTCTTGCAATATCAATTTTTGCATCTTTATTTATAAAGTCTTGAAGAATTAAATAGGCTTTTGTATAGTTTAATAAACTCTGTACTTCAAGTGATACTACTTCAATATTTATATGTAAACCAAAGGCATAATACAATTTATGTTTTGTACCTTTTGCTTCATTTATTGCGAGTTTATTAGTAAGTTCATCAACAAGTGAAATTTTATCCAAAGGTAAGGGTGGTGTGCTTATTTCATATGGAACTATATCTTTTGATAAATCACCAATTGTTTTTTCAATAGCTTCAATATCATTTGCTTTTATATCAATACCAATTGTTTGAGAAAGTTTTTTTGCACCTTTTTTTATCTTCTGTTTAGTTAGAAGCTCAAAATCAAGCTCTAAAATAAAATCTCCATACTTTGATTCTAGTTTATAAAAGAAGTTATTTATCTTTTTCTCTTTAAATTGAAAATCGTTTTTTAAGATATTTAAGATTTCATTTAAGTCAATATTTGAAAACTCTATTTCAAAACCCACATGTCTTATTTTATTTTCATAGTTATTTGTAATTTTAGGATTTAGAAAATTACTCATTTGTTTCTCCTTCTTCTAAAGCTTTTTTATAGTATCTATTTAGGTCAAATAATCCAGCTTTAATTCCATTTGTTTTATAAAATTCATTTTGAAACCAATCATATATTTGCCAAAAATCTTTATGATTTCTATTTATAAAAAACTTTGATAATTTTGATTCATCAACCTTTCCTTTAAGTAAATCAAAAAACTCTTTTATATCATCTTCTTCAACTACAACAAAGTAGTTTGGATATGAACCTATAAAGCCCTCAATAAAGTTAATCTTGTCTTTTTTTACATCAAGTCTTGATTCTTCATTAAATAAAAATGCTACGCTATCATGCCATCTATTTATTACTGCTGTATATACTAAGTCTTTTTCTTTCATCTTAAATCTTATATATGCAAGATTGAAGTTATTACTTGAAAACTTTTTAAATCTTTTTATTTGATTATTGAAGCTTAATGCTTTAAGTGCTTCTTGTATCTGCTCTTTTGTTTTAAATTCTTTAATATTTTCATAGTTATCTACTTTTTTGTCAATAAAATTGATTTCATCTTTTTTTGTTTTTGTATAACTTAGAAGCCTAGTAATAAACTCTTTATAATCATAGTTTAATGTAGCATCAGAATTTGATGGTGTATATGTAACTAGATGTTTTGCTAAAGCTCCTTTATACCAACTATTAAAAATCTCTTTTCTTTTTTCTTTTGGTAAATACTCTAAAAAGTTGCTTTCGCCTTCAATTCTTAATCTATCCATATATTTTCTAACAAGAACTTTATGTTGTGTATTTCCATATACATCAAAACCAGCAACTAGTGAGTAATATAGTCTTTCTAATAATGGATAGTCAATCATCCACATGGTTTTAGGAATATCTCCTAAGGCTCCTTTGTGAACAGAAGAAGAATCAAAGTGTCTGTAAATAGTAAGAATGGCATCGTTATTGTTCTTACCATAATTATTGCCTTTCCAGATAGTATTAAAGTCTAAATGATTAGCATATTTTTTATATAACTTATTTTTGTTTTTATAGTAATCTATTGTTACATTATTGTACTTATAAATACTAAGTACATCTAATATATCACTATTACCACCATATTCATTTGGCAAAGATAGGTTCTCTTGATTTGCATCTAAGAAGTTTTTATCTTTTATAGTGTAGTCATAATTTGGGTTTTTAAAAGCTACCCAGAAATGGTCATTTATTACATTTAGTGCAACTTGTCCTTTACAAACAGGGCCTCTAATAAAAGTCATAATAAAATAGTGAACATTATCAAGCATAAATTCATATCTAGTTTTTTTTGGAATTTGTTTAAAAGCAATAAGTGGATTTGATGCAATCGCAGGTTTATAACTTGGCATATATGGTTTTTCATCCCAATATGTGTTTATGAAAAGTTTTTTATACCTTTGAAGTTTTTGTTTATCTAGCTTATAGACCATATGAGTTTTGTGAACAATTGTAGATTCTATTTTTTTAAATTTATAGTAAAACTTTTGTTTAGGTTTACCATAAGGGGTTCTTGTTTTTACTGGACTTGAGCCATCTTTATTATAAGTTCTAACTAATGAGTAAAAACTATCATCTTTTGGAAATTTTATATGAGCTAAAAAAAGATGTTCATAAATATATCTTGCACTTACTTGATGTTTTAAATCAGGATTATTGAAAAACTCTTCAAACTCTTTTATTAAGACTGACTCTTTACTTTTTTTGATTTTATCTTTTTTGATTTTACCATTTAGCCATGAAATAAGTAGTTCATGTTCTTTTTTTTCTAGTGCAGGAAAACCATAGGGCATACCATGATTTGGTTTTTCTTTTAAATATTTATTTAGTTCATCTAAGTCTTTGCTACATTGAAGTTCATCTGTTTCAGGAGCATAGCTTCCAATATTTTCAGGTCTTTTTTGTTTTTGTTTTAAAACTCTTGACATAATACTTTCTTGATTTTGCTTTTTTAAAACAGAGTGGAAACCTAAATCTTCCCATTCTTCTTGTGTTGAAGCATCAATAAAAAGCCTAGAGGGCTTAGCTGGTTCTATTCTATTGTCATATATCTTTTCCCCTGTAGCACCTCTTAAAATTCCTTCAAAACTACTAAGTTTTAATTGACAAGGGGAGTTGTAGCAAGAGTGGCAAACTACACATCTATTATCAAGTATAGGTTTAATATCTTTCATAAAAGATAGTTCATCATTACTTTTTGCTAGTAATATAGTTTGTAAAAATATACTTATAAAAAGTATCAAGAATTTAGTTTTTTTCATTTGACTCTTCTATTTTTTTTATTGCATTAATAGCTGCTGGAAGTAACTCTTCACTTAGTGCAGGATGAATGTAAAGCATATTTTTTAAGTGTCTTATGTCATTGTCTATATGCATAAGTGTTAAAACTTGATGTATCATAGTTGAACTTTGTGGTCCTATCATATGACATCCTAAAATTTCATAAGTGTTTTTATCTACAATAAATTTTGTAAAAGCATAATCTATTTTCATACCTTGAGCTTTAGCACTTGCTTTCCAAATACTCTTCGAAGCTATAAAATCAAGATTTTGTTCTTCGGCTTGTTTTTGCGTTAAACCTACACTTGCTATTTCTGGGTGAGTAAAAACTGCATGGGGCATGTATTTAAATTTTAAGGCTTGCTTTTCATCTTCATATAAAACTTTGAAAAGATGATTCATCTCGTATGCTGCTGCATGTTGTAGCATGTATTTTCCTGCTGCATCGCCTACAACATATACATCTTTTGCATTTGTTTGAAAGTACTCATCTCTTTTTATGAAACCTCTTTCATCTAGTTGTATAGAAGTGTTTTCAAGTTTTAAATCTTCTGCGTTAGACTCTCTTCCTATTGCATAAAGTAAGGCTTGGCATTTATGTTGTTTTGTGTTTTT
>CANNZV010005535.1:0-26154 GCA_947561585.1 Caprella mutica
CTGCCTTTCCACTTTCAATAATAAATAGATAAGACAGTTATTATCCCCTTTTCTTTCTATTCCATTATTTTTTTTATTCTGTTGCTTTTCAATATGTAATCTCATCTTTTTAATGCATAGAAAATACGTTATATTTTTATGTTCATTCATTCTTAGGCTCCTTTCTAGGCTATAGGACTTATATTTTAAACTTTTTCATTTCATTAGGAACATACACTGTTTTTAAATACCTGCTCTTCAATCATTTATTTCATGTTTTAGTTTCATCATATATGTACAAATTAATTTTATCACCATACAGTTTAGTTATATTTTTAGAGAAAGTATTTAGTTCATTGTAATTATTTTTATGTAAAGAATAAAAGTAAATAAAATTTCAGATCCTGAAGATGACTATAAATAGTCGAAACGTTGATGTATTGTAAATAATATTTTAAAACAAAATAAATTTTAATAATGATAAGGTACATCCTTTCTATTTTATTCATATTGAAGCTAAAATGCAATGCTATAAATGATTTATATGATTTTATCAACAAACTCTACGGTAAGGATGGTAAAAAACTCGTTAGAAGTTACCAAAATACGATACGCAAGTATGAAAAAACTAATATGGACCTCGACTTTTTAATCAAATGCAAGATTTATCATGTCTTTCCAAAATTTCTTCGCTTCAAGCTATATCGAAAATCACTACAGTCATCATCTCTATATAAATCATGGCAGACAAAACTTCTTAATAATGAGATTCATTCTAAGAAGAGGAATTTATCTTCACTAAAGTGTGACCGAAAGCAGACAGACGAAAATCTGAGACAAACTCTATCTACCATCGACCATATGATTGTTCAGAGATTAACTCGCAGTAAAATCGAAGAATTCAAAACCACAACACTGCTAGTTCATAAAAAGAAACTTCAAAAATTAGGAATATGCAATAGCACCAATCCTTGTGACCCTGACAGTGTAGTATCCAACTATAGCTCTATAACCCTATCGAACCGCATGAAAACATTACTTGCATACGGACTTTATTTTTGCCTACCAGTGTACAAACTGAACTTCTACAACTACTTCCTTTCATTCGAGTCTCTAGCTAATGCACTAAAAAATAGAACATACTACAAACAACAAGATGAAAATGAATTGATAAAAAAACTGTACAGCATAGCACATAAATATTATTATAACTTCAACCCACAAAAATTATTCTCTGCTATTATTTCAAGAAAAGACGTCACCGATTTGAAAAACTTGGGGAAGAAATAAGGATATTATCGTGTGCAGGCATGACAAGGGTAAAGGAGTTGTTATTGTTGATAGACAGAAATACAAGGAAAGTATGCATGGACTTTTATGTGACCAATCTATATTTGAAATTGTTGAAGAAAGTGTCGAGCGGTACTCCACTAAGATGGAAGATAAAGTAAATTATTTCATTCAGGGTATTAAAAAGAAATGCACAATTCCAATGGACACTTTGAAGACATTACGCGCTGTTGGATCTGCTCCTGGTATTCTGTATGGACTCCCAAAAATTCACAAACCAGATTTCTCAACCAAATTTCAATTCCGACCAATAATAGCCGCCTGTAATAATCCTTGTTTCAATCTAGCAAAATATTTAACAGAAATATTAACCCCTCTTACAACTAATGAATATACAGTTAACATGTTTATTCTTTCCTATCAGATTTAAAACAGGTTAAAGATGCAGATAAAAGTTCATGTGCAATAATTTTTTCATTTTTGACAACAAACTGTATAGACAGAAAGAAGGTTTAGCGATGGGTTTGCCCCATTCGCCGACTTTTGCTAATATATTTTTATGCCACTACGAACAGAAATGGCTTAATGATTGTCCAACTACTTTTAAACCTCATTTTTATAAAAGATACATGGACGATACATTTTTACTTTTTGACAATCAAATTCAAGCTACTCACTTTCTTAATTATCTGAACTCGCAGCATTCTAATATAAATTTTACATCAGAATATGAAACTAATTCTAAATTGCCCTTCTTAGATACCCCTTATATGTAAAAACAATAACCAATTCCAGTCTGCAGTCTATAGAAAAAGCACTTTCTCAGGTTTAGGTTTAAGTTATTTTAGTTTTTATTCATTTCGTTTTAAAATCAATGCCATAAAGACACTATTATATAGAGCATACAATATTTGTTCAGACTATTTTATTCTTCATAAAGAGCTAGATTTTTTAAAATCATATTTCATAAAGAATGGTTTCCCCTTAAAGTTAATAGAATCTAACATTGGTAAATTTTTAACTAAAAATATTCAAAATAATGCAGTCCCTTTAAATAACCAAACTAATGAATCCTTTTTACTTTACACTGCCATATACTGATCATTAATCAGAAAAACTCTTTAAAGAATTATTTACCACTTTAAATCAATATTTCAAAAACTGCAACTTCAATATAATTTTAATAAATAATTAAAAAAAAAATTCTTTTATTCCATATAAAGATGTTCTGCCAAGAGCTGTTCGTAGCTCCGTCATCTACAAATTTTGTTGTGAACGCTGTTCATCTGAATACGTGGGATCCACCACGCGTTCACTAATTGTACATAGCTCCGAGCATGCTGGACGCATTCATCGCACAGGCAATAGATTCAGCAATCCATCAGCATCACAAATAAGAGACCATGCAGAAACAAGTGGCTCTCTCATCTCACTGGACCAGTTTACCATCATCAACCAATTCAATAAATCAATAGAATTACGCATTTTAGAATCATTATATATTCATAAATTAAAACCAAATTTAAAGGTCCTCTCCAGGCTCCGGGAAAAAAATGAGTTTATTAAATAATATTTTAGACCTAAGGTTTACGATAATTATCCTGCAAACCGCATACAATTCGGTTCAGTATATATTTCATTATTTGCTTTTAAAGTTTTTTAATACTCTGTGAGCAACAATCGAGGGAATCTCCAACCTGACGCTGAGAAAGAAGATTGTACACTCTTTGTTTTGATTTCAAATTTAGAATTTTAAACAAACAATGCGTTTTTGGCCTTCTTTCAAGATATTAATTGTTTCTAAAAGTATATAAACGTTTCTATAATAAGTTTATCCAAATTAAAACCTTTAAACTAATAGTAAATAGATTTATTAAACTAAATACCTAGTTGACAATCAAAACAAATGGTGTACATTCTTCTTCTTCAGACTGAAAATTAGAAAGTCGGAATAAAGTAGGTTTTGTAGAGTTTGGATTATAAAAATCTTTAAAAGCATATAAAATTAAAAATATGCTATCAAATTTGATGGGATTTGCAGTAAAATGATAAGAAACATTAGCCTCGTTGATTTAAGCAATAAACAAAAATGCTTGGAGGGGACCTTTAAATTCCATGCAAACTGCCTTTCCACTTTCAATAATAAATAGATAAGACAGTTATTATCCCCTTTTCTTTCTATTCCATTATTTTTTTTATTCTGTTGCTTTTCAATATGTAATCTCATCTTTTTAATGCATAGAAAATACGTTATATTTTTATGTTCATTCATTCTTAGGCTCCTTTCTAGGCTATAGGACTTATATTTTAAACTTTTTCATTTCATTAGGAACATACACTGTTTTTAAATACCTGCTCTTCAATCATTTATTTCATGTTTTAGTTTCATCATATATGTACAAATTAATTTTATCACCATACAGTTTAGTTATATTTTTAGAGAAAGTATTTAGTTCATTGTAATTATTTTTATGTAAAGAATAAAAGTAAATAAAATTTCAGATCCTAAAGATGACTATAAATAGTCGAAACGTTGATGTATTGTAAATAATATTTTAAAACAAAATAAATTTTAATAATGATAAGGTACATCCTTTCTATTTTATTCATATTGAAGCTAAAATGCAATGCTATAAATGATTTATATGATTTTATCAACAAACTCTACGGTAAGGATGGTAAAAAACTCGTTAGAAGTTACCAAAATACGATACGCAAGTATGAAAAAACTAATATGGACCTCGACTTTTTAATCAAATGCAAGATTTATCATGTCTTTCCAAAATTTCTTCGCTTCAAGCTATATCGAAAATCACTACAGTCATCATCTCTATATAAATCATGGCAGACAAAACTTCTTAATAATGAGATTCATTCTAAGAAGAGGAATTTATCTTCACTAAAGTGTGACCGAAAGCAGACAGACGAAAATCTGAGACAAACTCTATCTACCATCGACCATATGATTGTTCAGAGATTAACTCGCAGTAAAATCGAAGAATTCAAAACCACAACACTGCTAGTTCATAAAAAGAAACTTCAAAAATTAGGAATATGCAATAGCACCAATCCTTGTGACCCTGACAGTGTAGTATCCAACTATAGCTCTATAACCCTATCGAACCGCATGAAAACATTACTTGCATACGGACTTTATTTTTGCCTACCAGTGTACAAACTGAACTTCTACAACTACTTCCTTTCATTCGAGTCTCTAGCTAATGCACTAAAAAATAGAACATACTACAAACAACAAGATGAAAATGAATTGATAAAAAAACTGTACAGCATAGCACATAAATATTATTATAACTTCAACCCACAAAAATTATTCTCTGCTATTATTTCAAGAAAAGACGTCACCGATTTGAAAAACTTGGGGAAGAAATAAGGATATTATCGTGTGCAGGCATGACAAGGGTAAAGGAGTTGTTATTGTTGATAGACAGAAATACAAGGAAAGTATGCATGGACTTTTATGTGACCAATCTATATTTGAAATTGTTGAAGAAAGTGTCGAGCGGTACTCCACTAAGATGGAAGATAAAGTAAATTATTTCATTCAGGGTATTAAAAAGAAATGCACAATTCCAATGGACACTTTGAAGACATTACGCGCTGTTGGATCTGCTCCTGGTATTCTGTATGGACTCCCAAAAATTCACAAACCAGATTTCTCAACCAAATTTCAATTCCGACCAATAATAGCCGCCTGTAATAATCCTTGTTTCAATCTAGCAAAATATTTAACAGAAATATTAACCCCTCTTACAACTAATGAATATACAGTTAACATGTTTATTCTTTCCTATCAGATTTAAAACAGGTTAAAGATGCAGATAAAAGTTCATGTGCAATAATTTTTTCATTTTTGACAACAAACTGTATAGACAGAAAGAAGGTTTAGCGATGGGTTTGCCCCATTCGCCGACTTTTGCTAATATATTTTTATGCCACTACGAACAGAAATGGCTTAATGATTGTCCAACTACTTTTAAACCTCATTTTTATAAAAGATACATGGACGATACATTTTTACTTTTTGACAATCAAATTCAAGCTACTCACTTTCTTAATTATCTGAACTCGCAGCATTCTAATATAAATTTTACATCAGAATATGAAACTAATTCTAAATTGCCCTTCTTAGATACCCCTTATATGTAAAAACAATAACCAATTCCAGTCTGCAGTCTATAGAAAAAGCACTTTCTCAGGTTTAGGTTTAAGTTATTTTAGTTTTTATTCATTTCGTTTTAAAATCAATGCCATAAAGACACTATTATATAGAGCATACAATATTTGTTCAGACTATTTTATTCTTCATAAAGAGCTAGATTTTTTAAAATCATATTTCATAAAGAATGGTTTCCCCTTAAAGTTAATAGAATCTAACATTGGTAAATTTTTAACTAAAAATATTCAAAATAATGCAGTCCCTTTAAATAACCAAACTAATGAATCCTTTTTACTTTACACTGCCATATACTGATCATTAATCAGAAAAACTCTTTAAAGAATTATTTACCACTTTAAATCAATATTTCAAAAACTGCAACTTCAATATAATTTTAATAAATAATTAAAAAAAAAATTCTTTTATTCCATATAAAGATGTTCTGCCAAGAGCTGTTCGTAGCTCCGTCATCTACAAATTTTGTTGTGAACGCTGTTCATCTGAATACGTGGGATCCACCACGCGTTCACTAATTGTACATAGCTCCGAGCATGCTGGACGCATTCATCGCACAGGCAATAGATTCAGCAATCCATCAGCATCACAAATAAGAGACCATGCAGAAACAAGTGGCTCTCTCATCTCACTGGACCAGTTTACCATCATCAACCAATTCAATAAATCAATAGAATTACGCATTTTAGAATCATTATATATTCATAAATTAAAACCAAATTTAAAGGTCCTCTCCAGGCTCCGGGAAAAAAATGAGTTTATTAAATAATATTTTAGACCTAAGGTTTACGATAATTATCCTGCAAACCGCATACAATTCGGTTCAGTATATATTTCATTATTTGCTTTTAAAGTTTTTTAATACTCTGTGAGCAACAATCGAGGGAATCTCCAACCTGACGCTGAGAAAGAAGATTGTACACTCTTTGTTTTGATTTCAAATTTAGAATTTTAAACAAACAATGCGTTTTTGGCCTTCTTTCAAGATATTAATTGTTTCTAAAAGTATATAAACGTTTCTATAATAAGTTTATCCAAATTAAAACCTTTAAACTAATAGTAAATAGATTTATTAAACTAAATACCTAGTTGACAATCAAAACAAATGGTGTACATTCTTCTTCTTCAGACTGAAAATTAGAAAGTCGGAATAAAGTAGGTTTTGTAGAGTTTGGATTATAAAAATCTTTAAAAGCATATAAAATTAAAAATATGCTATCAAATTTGATGGGATTTGCAGTAAAATGATAAGAAACATTAGCCTCGTTGATTTAAGCAATAAACAAAAATGCTTGGAGGGGACCTTTAAATTCCATGCAAACTGCCTTTCCACTTTCAATAATAAATAGATAAGACAGTTATTATCCCCTTTTCTTTCTATTCCATTATTTTTTTTATTCTGTTGCTTTTCAATATGTAATCTCATCTTTTTAATGCATAGAAAATACGTTATATTTTTTATGTTCATTCATTCTTAGGCTCCTTTCTAGGCTATAGGACTTATATTTTAAACTTTTTCATTTCACTAGGAACATACACTGTTTTTAAATACCTGCTCTTCAATCTTTTATTTCATGTTTTAGTTTCATCATATATGTACAAATTAATTTTATCACCATACAGTTTAGTTATATTTTTAGAGAAAGTATTTAGTTTATTGTAATTATTTTTATGTATAGAATAAAAGTAAAATATTTTTCAGATCCTGAAGATGACTATAAATAGTCGAAACGTTGATGTATTGCAAATAATATTTTAAAACAAAATAAATTTTAATAATGATAAGGTATATCCTTTCTATTTTATTCATATTGAAGCTAAAATGCAATGCTATAAATGATTTATATGAGTTAATAATATATAATGTTAAAAATTAGTGATTAGCTATTACCTCAAAATATCATTATAAGACTTAAAAGTTTCAAAATTCTCAACTCTTTCAGTACTTTAAAGTATTTGATGCCCTTTTTGGCATTTAATGCATGGACTTATTAGGCATTTTAATACTTTAAGGCATCTTATGAATTTTCAGGCATTTTAGGAATTTCTCCGGGCTCTAGTAATCAGTTAATTGAGCTCCATTAATATAGCAATGTAAATAATTCAAAGATCAGGATAATTTTTTTAAAATTAGGATGGTTTGCAACATTTCTGCAAAGACCTGCAAGTGCAAAGTTGCTCAACATGTCGGACGAGAGCTTAATAAGTCAAAGTGAAATTGCTGAGATTCAGTCTTTTCTATGTCGCCCATGTGACATGGCATATGCGATTTAATAGCCGAGCGTATGCTCATTTGCAATCAAATCCGCTATTGCGTTACATTTTTTTGATGTATTAGCCAGTGGTCAGCTTGGCAGCGTCAAGAAAGGAGATGAGTGTGTTGTCATATATTATTATTATTACAGTAATTTGAAACAAAAAAACTCCTGGTACAATACGCAAATAGAAGGAACTTGTTGAAGTATATTGCGTATTGTACCACATGTGTACCATGAGTTTCATGGGCTTATCTCGCGATGACTAGTGTGTTCTTATAAATTTTATTGCCTTTCGTGTTATAAACTAGTATATAAGCCATTAATTCTGTGTCCATTGGTTTCAACAATGGAAGCTGGGTCGTTTTACGGAAAACAACGAAACACAAGAAAAATGGTTCATTTTCCCTCGCAAGATCAAAACTGATCTTTTTCCTGAGAAAGATGATGAAAATGAATTTGAAAGTGATTCTTCGGGTGAGGAACTTTCGCAAGAACCTTTAGTACTAGAATCTAGTGGTGAGGATACATCAAATACTATCTCTGCGAATCCTATTTCATCTCAAGATGATGCGCCACAAAATCTGGATGAAGAAAATGAATGGCAATCAGTGACTGCAAGAGATCGTCTATTCTCCTTCATAGGAAATGAACGATTGATGGTTTATTTTGTAAAATATTGTTTAGTTTGTAACAATTAATGTTTCTATTGTATGCATTATTCTGTTTTGTTCTCTCTAGTAATATTCATATATCATTAATTTTGAGGAAAATATTTATTTATACTCGAGGAATTGTTCAATGTTTCGTTTTTTGATTGATTTTTTTTTCCTAATATAGAGGATGAATGTATTCGTACTATTGGAAATGACTAAATTAGATATTTAGTTTCGTTTTTCCTGAATTTTGACCTATTTTGTAATTTTAGGAAAAAAACATTTTTAATTTAGAAAATGTTCTAAAAGGACAATGTATTTGTTATGATAGATAAACCTTACATTTTTTGAATCATCTAAAAGCTATTTATGTATTTCTAACCCTGGAATAATCTAATGAATTTAAGTTTTCATGATTTTTCCATTTGTTCAGATGTATGTAAATTTGCTGACTTGGGCTACATGTGTACCAATACGCAATTGGGGATAGTACCAAGGCACATTCTAGAGTTCTGATTTTTTGTACAATCATTTATAAGGTTATTATATACCTATTTATGAAATAAAAAAAATGATAAAATTTTAAGATTTTTCCATGGGAAAATTAATAATCTGATATCAAAAAATGACTTAATCGTTTTTATTCCTCCTCATCTGTTTCCTCTTGTTCGGCTGCCCAGCTTTTTGACTGGGCTAGTGGGTATTTGTCTACCAGTTCCTGGCGATCTTTCACTGACAACAACAATTCTGTTGTTCATTCAGTCACTTGTTGTTATTTAATTATTTCACTTCTATACTAAAATTTTTGTTATTTACAAAGCTTTAAATGACGTCTGTACTTAAAGAGTTAACCGCGGGAATGTGATTTCTTAGATGTTGGTTCGACCGGCGCTACTTGCGAACTCTGGTTAGAGGATGTTGACTGAACGGTAGCTACCTGCTAACTATAATCAGAAGATGTTTACTAAACGGTGGCGACCTCGTTCATTCTATAAAGCTTACATTTATAGTGACATACTAATGACGCAATAATTATATCAAATCATTACATCACGCGTTGTTTAGGTGTGTAAAGATGAATTCATTATTTTTCCCTTTATTACATTGAAATATTCTTTCTCTATGAATTCAATTTAATGTATATAAATATTTTTGCAGGTCCTGGAACAAAAGAGTGAAAAATGGGAAGAAAGCTGCCGTCAGCCTCAAGAGTGATGATTTTAAGGTCCTATTTTCTGATAGGAATTGAGGAAGAAAATGTTATGATGACCATTTGCAGTATACATTTCCTTCTTCTGACTAAGGAGGGAGACAAATGACTCGGTTCAGTATGCAAAATTCTGAGTACGTTCATATCTCCCTTCAAACGTCAAATTGACCTCACAAAATGTGAGAAAATCTAAAATCACCAACTCATGAACGCTAATTTTAACATCCGGTCAAAAAGATGCCATTGCATTTGCAATGGGACATTCTATGATGCTACTGTCACTGGTGACAGGTATTATGCAATGCACAGTTTGGTAGACTCTACGAATGCCTGCTTGTATCTGGAAAAATCAACGTATGATTCATCTTTAGCAAGGTCATCATCTTCAACTCCAATGACCTCGCAACCAAATCAGGAGGAGGTTGCTTCGAACAGCAGAGACAAAAACATTAAGTCTGTAAAGAAAGTTGTTGAGAAATATGCTCATCAAAATTATATGAGCAATTATTTAAATTACCAAATTCAAACAAATAATTAAATGTTAAACGTGCTAGTTTCTCAAAAATCTTTAATTTTAGAAGTCCATCCTGTCTCCAATTGTTGGAACCATACTGTTGGGCCCTGAATTTTTCAGCTCGTCCAAAAGACTCCCCTCCACTCCAGTGTGCCAACATGTGAATCCTACAAAAAAGAATAGAGGGAAGAACTCCACGGCTGTGATGGTCTCCCTCTGGGGTTATCTCATCAACTGTGAAACCTTATAAAGGTCCACTGTAAGGGTAACGTGTGATCAGAATCCTACTCTTTTATCTTATATTTCAGATTCCTTTTTACTCAGTTTATCTCTCTCTACTAAATACTCATTGCCATGCCCTAGAACCACCTTGCCTATATGGTTCCGACCTCAGGCCTATGGTCAATGCTTAACTGTATTTAGGATGAATATCAAGCTTAACTATAACTTTTTAAAGAGAATGTATTTCTGTATCAAGCATATATAACTGCACTATGCACTTCACTAAACACTCACAAGTAATTGTCTCACAAACTAAGACTTGAGATTAGATGTTCATCTCATGCGAGTCAAATGGTAACTGATTTTGAATGTTCATTACACATAATCATATAGGTTTGCGAGAGCAGTTATGCATACACAAATAATGTGTTTGCATCACTACACGGCTTTAAAGGGGTGACATCAATTTGAGGTAAAATATTTTTAGAGAATACAATCCAGAAACAACTATTTTTGAAACTGTATAATTGTGATAAAATTAAATGAAATATATTAATTCGAAGTGAAATATTTAGAAAACATCCACTTTGAATACTACTATAATAGAGGAAAATAGTTTCAAAAATAGTTTCAAATAATATTTTAACGGAAAAATAATTGAGAAGTAAATATTTGAAATAAATATTATTTGGGAAATATTTAAGGCATGAAAACATTTAAGAGTCACATATTATTATTTTTTTTTCTTAGAAAAATGTTAATTTGGAAACTAATATCTTAGAAACAAATGAAATAAAATCGAAACGGCGAAAATAATGTAAATTATTTTCCAGTACAATATTTCCCAGGGTTGTAGAATCTAGTAATATATTTTACGAACTTTTGCGAGCGCCCACACGCCTCGCTAACAAATCATTCAACTTTATTCGATACATTGTCGTTCCTTTTCTTTAAATTTTTTTACTTTGGATATCTTATTATTGCATCTGAATAATTTGAGAATGCTTTATATTATTATTAAATAGGTTAATTATTGCAAACTATCTCTTCTTACATGATCTGCCAACATTATTCTTTTTCACCTTCCGTTATTTTTGCTTATCTGAATAAGTTTTTTCTCCATATGGCTATTAAAATTATAAGTATGTTATCAATTTAATTTACATGGTTTTAAATTGAAATACTAAATAAAATTTATCGTAATTTGCCTAATATATTAATCAACTAAACGCTGTTATAATAATTAAGCTAGTCTACCCTTGGAAATCAACCAACATAGAAAATCGTATATTTTTCATAGGATAACTCAATTTAATTTCAAGAATGGTTACTTTGTTTCTTAAACTGTTGGTTTTCTATCTGCTGGTGACGCTACTTATTCCCTGCAATATCTTCAGTTCTTATTATATTTAAGTACAGCCTCTTAGTATTACTATTATTTATCCTTTCATATTCCAAGAAAGTTGAAGAAACTCACTATAGGGTCATGAAATTATCCACGTGAGAGCGTCTGTAGCTTAGGAAACACTGGTCTAAATATTTCTATTGTTCTGTGTAAATTTTCAACTTTACGAACCATAAAACTACAAATAATGAACAAAGAGTTCATTGTTTAGAACTTCGAAAGGGCTTGAATATATTTTAATGTTATTTTTATTTTCTACTGTACTAATGTCATATTCAATAATTACTATTTATACACCTAAATCAGAAAATACAAATAATTGTACCTACAACACATTTCTATCCTATCTAATTAATTATTTCCTATATAATTATACGACAATTTCGTTGATTATAATTAAATGTTTTCGCCGATCCCCCCTCATGGTCCCGAGGCTACCCTAGGTAGGCCTTCTTTTTGTTTTAATGTAGGTCTTAGGTTTTGTTTAGTTTGGCGCTCTTTTTCTTCAGCTTCCCATTGTATCTCTCCTCAAATTCTTCTTCTTATTTCCTCTTCCTTCTGCCTTGCTATATCCATGGATAAGCAGACTGCCTGTGTAGGTCTCTTATCCATGGATGTCTATTCTCGCCATCCATGCGCTGGGTCGACACGGGTGGGGTACGGTCAAGAGCCCCCCCCCCCCGGTCACGAGCCCCCCTACCTGTTTTTTTAATCCTTATTTACCTAGTTAAACAAATGAAGAACTACTTAGATAGAAATAACTGAGAGTTGCTAATGTAGTTTGTTGTATCCGCCAGTTTGTTGTACTGCACACTTCATGATTGTTTAATGTCCTGGCAGGGGGGTTGGGAGGGGGGGCGGCACGACCCCCGATTTATATATATTTTATGTCTAATCAGTAATGAACTACAAAAGTGTCAATAAGGATTAAATAATATAGGTAAATAAGGATTTAAAAACAGGGGAGCTCGTGACCGTGGGGGGCTCATGACCGGGGGGGGGGGGGGGCTTATGACCTACACCCGACACGGTTACCTGTGGAAGCCGAGTAGTCGACCTAGTGCATGGAGCGTACTTTCACTGTCCCCTCTTCTACGAGGCCTTCTTCACTTCATGTCTCTTTGGATCACCTCGTAGTGGATAGGGACAACTTTATAACCTTGAATATAATAATAATTATTATTATTAAATGTTTTCAGTCTATTTTCATTAAAGTCTACACTTGTGGCTCTAAACTAGGTTTACAGATGAAGAGTTTGGTTCCAAAACGCTATAAATCCATTTTGATCAATTTGAGTTAAAATGTGTTTTCTTTACCAAGAAAGTACAAAGATGAAAACCACTATTTTCTGTTTCAATCATTCACATAGCATATTGAGGTTATAATAACATAAACAATTCAAATCCACAATACCGACGAAACACAATATTGATTTAGGTGGAAACTCATTTTTTTCAAAAGTGGCGTTTATCGCGTTTTGGAACCAAACTCTTCAGATATTAAACTACTATTTATATGGTTCTATCCACTGTCCAATTTTTAAGTTTTATTTAATCATATAAGTTTTATTTAACGTATGAAGTATATGATGCAAGATTATTAATAAAGTAGCCAAAACAAATGTATTATTTCAATCAATTATATTAAAACTACATGAATATAACCAGAGTATCAAAGAAAATATAAATCATCAATTTGAATAAAACAAATTATCAACTTTTATGTTTTTATTAGCTTTAAAAACATAAATATCATACTCAAGACTGCTTTCCTGTTGTCTTAAAAACGGTAACCCTTAAGGGAACCGTCCCCGAAGAAAACTCAAAATTTTATGATTTTTTTTTCATAATTAAGTACCTACCAATATTGTGAACAATGTGAGAGAACAAAAATAACTATATCTCCAAAGGCGAAGGGGGGGGGGGGGGGACGCTGCGACTCCTCCACGTGCAATCTCATCTAAACTGCGTCCATCGCTTTATTGCATATCACTATTTTGTGAATATTTTTAATAATATTGATCGTACAGTAGTGAAACTTTAGTCACTGGAAGATTGCTTCTATGTTAGTATCTTTCTGAAATATTTTTTGAATCCATAAGAAAATTGGAAAGTTATGAACGTTTATGTATTTTGAAGGCATTTTAACTGTCCATCGCTTTATTGCAGCTCTGTTAAAAGGCCAAAAAATGGGCAATTAACTTCTACCTAGAGGGTAAAACTTGTAACAGGTCCTGCAGAAGGGATGACTCTTCTATATTTAGCTAATGCATTTGGGAGGGATTAGAGAAACATAGTTTCTATTTTGGAAGATCCCGACACTGCAACTCAAGGAGAGATGAGGGAACGAGAAGAAGCTTTTTCCCCTCGAAATATGCGAATACTACCCAGGCAGGTTATAAGGCAGCCAAATAACACTAGTGCCTCCAATTTCGACAAGGCTGTCATTGGTTATTCATCCAAATAGTGTCTTAAATGAGACGACAAGGAACGTGGAACCCATTTCCAGGCTTCCTATGGACAAAACCCAAAAGGATAAAGGCATTAGATGTATACAGAATTACATGAAAACAAACTTCCTACTTGTTCTTTTAACAGATGAGGAAAGAGCCACCCTTGATTGTCTGGATGGATGGATTAAAGTTTGGATCCTACTGGAGCTGTTTATCCACACTGGTTTCGTCGTCAACAAGGAGACTGTGGCTTTATGTTTTAAGCGGGCATCATTGGTGAAACGTTAATTGGCCCTTTCCGATTACCAGAGGGTGTAAACCTAACAATTCAATCCTACATTATCTCTTTTGTTGAGTACTTGTTCCCTTGGCCTAATAGTTTGCAATTATCTCGTTGGAAAAAATATTATTTTCTTGCATTACTTCGCACAATCTCATGCTTCAAGGGTTACAACTTCTTTCCTCATATCTCTGGGCATCAAGTGAGAGACTCTCATGACTTGATTGCCTTGTTCTCTGGTCTTAAGCCCCATTGAGCATTTCTGACCGTTTCATTTGAGATATTACATCAAGACTGTTTTGACGTAAGACCAATGACAGCCTTGTCAAAAATGGAGGCACTAGTGTCATTTAGCTTGCTTAAGATCTGCCTGCGTATTTTTCGCATATTTCGAGGGACAATTCTTTTTCTCGTACTCTCATCTCTCCTTGGGTTTGTGTCGGGATTTTCCACAAAAGAAACTATTGTTCTCTTAACCCTTCCAAGTTATGAAGCTAAATATAGAAGAGTCCTCCCTCCTGGAGGACCTGCTACAATTTTTACCCTCTCGGTAGAAGTTAATCGCCCATTTTTTTGACTTTTCACAGAGCTGCAATAAAGCGATGGACAGTTAAAATGCCTTCAAAATACATAAACGTTCATAACTTTTTAATTTTCTCATGGATTCAAAAAATATTTCAGCAAGATACTAACATAGAAGCAATCTTCCAGTGACCAAAGTTTCACTACTGTACGATCAATATTATTAAAATTATTCACAAAATAGTGATCTGCAATAAAGCGATGGACGCAGTTTATGACGCGTGTGACGTAATATGGAGTGATGTTTGTCTTAGCCAATTAGCATAGACCTACCAATTTGAATAATTTCACCAAAAATCACTATATACCCAAAGGCGAAGGGGGGGGGGGGGTTTCAAACATTTCAAGGTTACGTGCTGCAACTGCGATTTCCACTGTCAGCTATGACGCGTGTGACGTAATGTTTGTCTTAGCCAATTAGCATAGAGATGCACTATTATACATCTCAGTTTCTTTGTGTGATTGCTATATTCCGATTTAGTTAGTTTGATGATCCCCCACCTTTGAGTGGATAATAGCTGAGCTTATGCTAGCGGGGATACAAAGCCAATAGAGCACTAGACTTTCAACCTCAATTTCTCGCACTTCTAGAAATGTGAAAAAATGAGTATTCAAAACAAAGCCCCTGGATTTTGGTTGAAGCTAGAGCATTGCGGTTTTTTGCATTCGATACTCCATAATGATATCTACAATATGATTTTTTTTGATTTTTGGTTTACTTTTTATGAAAAAGTCGGAATTTAGAAAACCCATTCGAAAATCAAAAATCGAAGATCATATTGTAGATATCAGTATGGAGTATCGAATGCAAAAAACCGCAATGCTCTAGCTTCAACCAAAAACCAGTGGCTTTGTTTTTTGAAATGGTTCGAAATTCGAATAACTCGTTTTCTATGGGTCTAATCGAAAAAATGTCATGTACAAAACGATAGATAATTCAATTTTACATAGACATACAAAGTTTCAGAACCATAACTTCAATAATAAAGACAAGATTATATAATAGCGATTAAATAATTCTTTTGAATCAACTAAGATTTCATGACTTTATCATTAGATATATTTGTAAATGGTCATACTCTATTTTTTTCTCAAATGCCAGCCTACAAGAAAATTAAGTGAAGCATGAAAGTGAATAAAATTCTATAATTCACTGAGAATAAGTTCATGTGACTACGTACATACCAAAGATAGACGCTCAACTCCATGTTATAAAATACAGAGTATGTTTGCACTGACGTCAGAACTCTGATTCAACTTAGTGTTGTCAAAGGGAATATGGTACCTAAACAGGTTAATACTGTATTGGTATAACTAGTTAGGACTATTCTCCGTTAAAAGGGGGTAGATTATATTTAGAATATTAAATTGAACCGCATATGCGATCTTGTAAACTTAATTAATAGTAAAGTAAAGTAATTTCTAACAACCTAACACGTTATGACTGAAGATTATCCTACTGTCCATTTCAAGGGGGGGAAGGGGGGTTATACGTTTATTATTGTTTGGTGTGACGTATGCTACTGATCGCTTCTGATTGGTTATTATTCTTGCATGTGCTCTATCAAGTTGAGCTTCTATATGGTCTTTGTTAAGACTAGAGACTGTCTGTCCCTCTGTGAATATGGTTCGTTCGGCTTGTAATTGTTTGCTGTGATGTATGCTACTGAACGCATAGATCGTTTTTGATTGGTTGTTATTATTCTTGCATGTGCTCTATCAAGTTGAGCGTCTAGAAAGACAATTTACATACTACCTTATATATGGCACCCCCACTGCAAGTGTAACGTACACAGTTCATAAAGAATACATTCAATGTAGTAACTTCGTTCCTAACAATCATGGGTATATAAAATTTTGCAAAAGTACATTTATATGATAAAAGCTACTAACTGACAAAGAATCATACAATTCAAGCCTCTGGTTTCCTAAATATCAATGGTGTAGCGAATCCTACGCACTCAGTCTTTTATAGACATAAATTTTGTGAGTCTGAATGGGGTTAACGTAGAAGTTGATTAAAAGAATTATAATCAAAACAGTTTAGTTAGTAGAATGGGCAGTGAGATACAGCATAAATACAAACAAATATAGATAGATATCTCAGAAATCTAATTTATATTTGCTAAATTTATCTGATACAAAGGAAATTATGATGGATCTTAAATGTTAGTCAGTAAAATGGTATATATTAAAAAAAAAACATTTACTCAACACTGAATTACACAAAGGGGGGGTTCTCTTCCACGGTCACGAGCCCCCCTGTTTTTAAATCCTTATTTACCTATATTATTTAATCCTTATTGACACTTTAGTAGTTCATTACTGATTAGACATAAAATATATGTATATCGGGGGGCCCGAACCCCCCTGCCAGGTCATTAAACAATCATGAAGTGTGCAGTACAACAATCTAGCGGATACAACAAACTACATTAGCAGCTCTCTGTTATTTCTATCTAAGTAGTTCTTCATTTGTTTAACTAGGTAAATAAGGATTAAAAAAACATGGAAGGGGGGGCTTATGACCGGGGGGGGCTCTTGACCGTACCCCAGATTATATTTAGAATACTAAATTGAACCACATATGCGATCTTGTAAGCTTAATTAATAATAAAGTAATTAGTTCTCTGATCCCTAATCAGTAGAGGATATTTAAATTTCTAACAACCTAACAAGTTATGACTGAAGATTATCCTACTGTCCATTTCAAGGGGGGGAAGGGGGGTTATACGTTTATTATTGTTTGGTGTGACGTATGCTACTAATCGCTTCTGATTGGTTATTATTCTTGCATGTGCTCTATCAAGTTGAGCTTCTATATGGTCTTTGTTAAGACTAGAGACTGTCTGTCCCTCTGTGAATATGGTTCGTTCGGCTTGTAATTGTTTGCTGTGATGTATGCTACTGAACTCATAGATCGTTTCTGATTGGTTGTTATTATTCTTGCATGTGCTCTATCAAGTTGAGCGTCTAGAAAGACAATTTACATACTACCTTATATATGGCACCCCCACTGCAAGTGTAACGTACACAGTTCATAAAGAATACATTCAATGTAGTAACTTCGTTCCTAACAATCATGGGTATATAAAATTTTGCAAAAGTACATTTATATGATAAAAGCTACGAACTGACAAAGAATCATACAATTCAAGCCTCTGGTTTCCTAAATATCAATGGTGTAGCGAATCCTACGCACTCAGTCTTTTATAGACATAAATTTTGTGAGTCTGAATGGGGTTAACGTAGAAGTTGATTAAAAGAATTATAATCAAAACAGTTTAGTTAGTAGAATGGGCAGTGAGATACCGCATAAATACAAACAAATATAGATAGATATCTCAGAAATCTAATTTATATTTGCTAAATTTATCTGATACAAAGGAAATTATGATGGATCTTAAATGTTAGTCAGTAAAATGGTATATATTAAAAAAAAAACATTTCCTCAACACTGAATTGCACAAAGGGGGGTTCTCTTCCACGGTCACGAGCCCCCCTGTTTTTAAATCCTTATTTACCTATATTATTTAATCCTTATTGACACTTTAGTAGTTCATTACTGATTAGACATAAAATATATGTATATCGGGGGGCGTGCCGCCCCCCGAACCCCCCTGCCAGGTCATTAAACAATCATGAAGTGTGCAGTACAACAATCTAGCGGATACAACAAATTACATTAGCAACTCTCAGTTATTTCTATCTAAGTAGTTCTTCATTTGTTTAAACTAGGTAAATAAGGATTATAAAAACATGGAGGGGGGCTCGTGACCGGGGGGGGGGCTCTTGACCGTACCCCCTCTTCCACAACCTCTTCCTGCTCAGAACAAGGAAGAGGTGTGTACTGGGAGAGAGAGACAGAAAATTACACAAGGAGGATGCTCAGAACAAGGAAGGTGTGTACTGGGAGAGAGAAAGAGACAATTACACAAGGGTGGTTCTTTTCCACAACCTCTTCCTGTTCAGAACAAGGAAAAGATTATGTAGACGCTGCATTTTAGTTCCAGTGGATACAATCTTTCCGTCCTGTGTCATAAGTCTGCTCATAGAATCTCTGAGTGAATTTTTTTCTACAGAAGAAAATGTCCTTGGTTTTTATTTCTTAAATAGCAGGTTTCTTACTCCACGTATGGATAGTCATCACCATACCATATCTTTCCATACTTTGAGATGATCTCTATACCCGTTTTTGGGTATTGGAAGTAAGGCGACCAACACCAGATGCCTAGTCCTCAAATGGACAGTGGCAATAATGGAATTTAATTTGTTATTAATTGTCATGCTGGACAAATTTTCGATTTTTGTTTTGTCCAGGTCATTAGTTCCCGCCATCAAAATAACATTTGGTGATACGCCGTTTTTATGGACCGCATCATCTATAGCTTCCATTGTCAGGCCCCCTTTCAGTGATGGCACCTCATCAGTTGATGTCTCTATGAAAGCTGAAAAAAATGAATTATTTATAACAAACAGGTAGATCTAATGCGAGATATACATACAAATGAAACAGAGATATATATATTAATTAGAGTGTAGCGAAATTGTTATACTGATAATTTTTTGGTATATCCCATACCAAAAACTGTATATACTTGTTCAAAGAGTTTCGCGTGAAAAAAAAACATTACAAGTTAAATTCATAATTAAACAAAATATGATTTTACACTAAACTGATTAAAATAAATCTATCAAATATTGAGTCATCAAAATTTACTATTTTATATGTTTCAGATTATATATATCATAAACAGTTTTATTTGAAGAATTGAAGCATATTTCCCTGCAGAGGGTGCTTACTGAACAATTTGAGAACCTGTTACAGTTGCTATTCATGTGCGGTACTATAAATCTACAGGCAGCGGCACATCAGGATTAATCTGTATATAAGAATATATTCTCACCATCAGATCTAGTAGCTCTATGCAGACGGAATAGAATGCTAATAAGACAATTAGCTATTAAAAGGTAATCCAAGTAGTTTAAACTATTTTAACATGAACAACAGATTAACCATTTATGGCTCTTTTACACATAATAATACTTCAAGTTATGCTAATCGGTTTGCAAAACAATGGCGTTTCTTCTATTACTTTATAAATTCTCAAATACAGCGCCACCTATCGGGAAAATTCACAATAAGTGCAGGTGATAGAGCGCATGCGCATGATATATATGTTTGTATATATCATGTATTCATGTTTATGCCGTTTATATGTATGTTTCATTCACGATCTAGTTTATTCACATCAAACTAATTTTACTTTATATTTAAAAAGTAATCTAAATCATTGATGTATATGAAAGTTTGATTACAATTATTGTTTCAATTTCGTTACTATTAGTTGTTTGGATTATTTGAAAGTTGTCCCTATCCACTACGTCACATGAAGAGAAGAAGGCCTCGTAGAATATGGGACAGTGAAAGTACACTCCATGCACTAGGTAGACTACTTTGCTACCACGGTTAACCGTGTCGACCCAGCGCATTTGTGGCAAAAATAGACACCCATGGTTAAGAAACCTACACAGTCAGTCTGCTTACCCATGGATAAGAGACCTACACAGTCAGTCTGTTTATTCAAGGATATACCACGGCAGAAGGAAGAATTTGAGGAAATATACAAGAGAAAAAGAACACTAAAATAAAAACTAATAGAACGAAAGGTGACATCAGGACATTGTGGAGGGGGGGGGGGGGGAGAGAATTGGCAACAATTATTTCAAACCCCTAGTCTGATAATCAAACTTCCTGCCACTTTCTATTTAGTTACAATATAGTAGATTATGTGAACAGAAAAATCATAGCGACATTCCTAAATAAGAAATAGATAGTCTACCTAACACAGAAATCTAAGACCTTATAGTTATATTATATTATTCTGGCGACGCTGAAGGTTGGATGAGTTGTCAAACAGGTAGTATGTTTCCTGTTTGACGCCAGTTGGAAATTTGGAATGGACTCTGTAGCAGTCTGGTTTGACGAGAGAAGGTTTACGAGTTCTACAATATACAGAAAGGATACTGCCGGGATAGGCATGATTACATCTATGCTTATATCAGAGTCTGGAAGAGATTCTGGCGTGGCTGGTTGAAACGTGCTGGTATCTGGAGTGTTTTCCATCTGCACAAGGTCCACCAAGGGGACAGTCAGTGCCGTGACTGGATAGCACGGCGGGCAGCTGATCGATGCGGTGATCCTTCTGCGAGTGTCGGACGAAGCGGGTAATGTTCTGTGGAATCAACGGTGAGGAGTGTCCAGGTGACATTGAAGACAGTGACAGGTGGTTCTCGACGTAGTGGGTGGGTGTGGATGCGCGCGGCGGTGTCATTAGATCCACGTGCACCTCCTCTGCTGGCTGCACCACAGTCAACGGCACGAAGTGGTTAGGTTTGAAGTTCCGTAGAACTGCAGGGACAAAAGTCGAAGTCCACATTATGGTGAAGACGGGTATGGCCACCCGACTGACACCGCACCCACGCACATGTCTAATCAGGGGATCAGACAGGTACTCATTTTTCACGGTGAGGGGGGGGGGGTAAGACTTGAATGGCAGACGAAGTGCAGCGATGTAGATGGAGCATCCCTGCGTAGTGTCCAGGATCCAGAACAAGGTACGGTAGGGGAAGCTGACGACGCAGCGTTCGCGAACGCTGTCGATGTAGTCTAATGCGTCAATGTCGTAATCCCTGAGGATGACCCGCTATCTCCAGGGCTGCCATCAGGCGGATGGCCAGGTGCTGCTCCTCGTGCCCGTACATGGCACGCGACAAAGCCCGGTATAGACAGTTGCCATCACCGAGGATGGCAAGTGGACGGTTGTCGAGCAGGAGTATCGGGTGGAATAGCTCTAAGATGCGATGGGCGGTTTGACCCTAGGGCCCGTAAGATGTCAGCTCCTTACGGGGGGGGCAGCCGGACGCCGTAGGTTCGGTGCATCAGACGCTCGGTCGTCACAACAGATTGGAGCGTGTCACTAACCCCTGCATCAGCCAACTTGCAAAGATACAAGGTATCCCAGCAAACATGAATGTATCTATTCGATGTCTAAACGACTCTATAACCTCTCTTCCGACATCGAATACCAGTAACAAATTAGACATGGTGACATCAATTAGACATCAATCCGATATCTGTTTGCACCGCTAAACCGCATCATATCAAGTATATTTGGCATCGAAGCGATACTGTTATAACAGCGTTAAATAGAAAGATAAATTACGACATCCAACATACATGGGGATTCCACATGCATCCAATGAATTAATTAAAATTGAAAACTGTACCTTCAATGATATAACGTACTGTACGTTTAGATGCATACCAATTTGATCATTGTTACATAATGTTATATATAAATTAAATGGGAAGAAATGGAAGTGATGTTCCAGGGTTTCGATCGTGGGTCCATCAGTCCTCGTGCCAGTACCTCTTGTCACCTTGCCACCGTAGAGGCATTTTACTAAAAAAAAATTGATATTAAACCACCCGGAGATACTTAAAGATATTTTAAAGTGAATAGAACAATACAGGCAAGCACCGCTTTTATAACCAATATCACAACTTATTAGTTGGTGAAATTTTTATATAATTGTAATTCATTAAAAATTCCATTCTCTATGAGTTCAAATTAAAGAAAATGTTTTGAGGCCACGACTAAGACTAAAGATGAAAGCTCTGCGATGAAAGTTCAAAGTAATGAATGCATTAATTAAAATTTGACCATAGATTAACTCTCACTCAGTAAATATAGGTCATAATAGTTTTGTAATTAGTTTGATATTTTGACTTATACAGGGTCGTGCAGCTAAATTGGGACTAACATAACTTTTTATTTTTTAAATTCGTTATTTTGAAAGGCAAATAATGATTAAATGTAATTTTTACTTGTATCTATTTGTTCGTTATTGTCTACAGAACAAAATCATTTTATGTGACTACCCTTTGCGTCAATAATTTGGGAGATTCTCGAGCAAATCCGTGAACAACTCCTTTTTACATCCTCGGGGTCAAGATTACGAAATGCCCGACGAATGGCGGCCTTCAGAGAGTTGACACTTGGATGTGAAGTTACGTTAGACTCTCCCTCAATGACGCCAAACAGCCAATAGTCACAAACATTCAGATCTGGGGAGCTACTGGGCCAAATATCCTTCGTAACCATCAAAGGAAGATTCTCCTTCAGGAAATCCTGAACTTTCTTTGCTCCATGCGCGGGTGCAGAGTCTTGAACGAGCATTACTTTGAAGGGGTCGTAGTTCCTACGTATCCACGGCATCAAAACATCTTTCAGAATTTTCAAGTACTCCGCTGTGTTGATTTTAAGACCCGCTTCGATGAAATGAGGAGGCATCACCTTACCATCATTTGCGACGGCTGCAAAAACCATCACAGAAGCGGGATTTTTGCTCTGCATCACAGGAGGAACTTTTGAACGATCGGAGGCAACTACCCGAGTGTTCTGGCAATTTGCAACCTCATCAACAACGAACTTTTTCTCGTCAACAAAAACGCGGACATGTCCTCCTTTGTGTTTCAGGTGGTTCAGAAGCTTTGGGCATCTTTCAGCTCTGAGGGCTCTGGAGCGGGTAGTTAGGAGGTTACAGACTCTCCTTACGCATGCCTTCATACCAAGGTCTTCCTTGACTGCCCTGCTGATGGTGCTACCACTCACGCTGCGCTTTTGTGCCAGTTTTGATATCGGCTGGCTTGGGTCTGACTTCAACGTCCTTTTCAGCCCAGCAAGGAATGTTTTGGTTCTCTTTCGATCACTGCTGTGAATGTGTCGACTTCTCTGAACCTTACCCTCGTCATCAAAAGCAGCAACAACTAGATAAACAGTCGATTTCGCATAGCCAGTGCTTTTAATAATGTCTGCAACAGAGTTCCCGGCGCGTCTCATTTCACATATGGTCGTTCTTCGCGCTAACTCCGCCATATTTTAGCGAAATATGCTAGATCTTAATCTGAAATATTATAGCATAGGGCTTAAAGATTGTCTGTAAAAAAGAATTTAGTCATAGGTTAGAAATTACGGAAGATATGTGCTGGTAAAGATAGTCCCAATTTAGCTGCACGACCCTGTATAATTGTGTTTCATTGAACAATCAGGAATTTTGTACTCTTTGAAATAATTTTAGCAATACGGTATATGTTCCAAGTTATTAACACGTGATAAAGGAAAATATAATAATTATTATTCAACTACTATTTAATTAGTAACATAATAGCTGAAGGTATGATACCAATTGAGATAAAAGTTAAATAATGATTATTATATATAGATTTATTGAGTCCGATTACCACTTTAAGTTTAATTATCTATAATGTGAATCACTGAATTTTAATAGTCTCATTTGCAGCTTTTAGCACTAGGTGAAAGCTCAAGTTATCGGATATGGGGTTCCGCATTTACGTAGAAAAATTATTTATGTATTGATTTTTATTTCTAAACTTGTATTTTACGTACTGGTATCATGGATACCAATTTAAGTAAGAATTCAGTAATGATAATTATTATATTTATTTCTTACATATTCGAAAATGTGGAACCGTTCGATAATACAGAATTTACTTCAAAATGGAATATGTTAAATAGCCCATCAACTTTTAATTATTTACGTTTAGTAGATGTTTAACGTCTGCTTTGGAACCAAAATCCATGTTGCTGACGTCAAAAGGAAAGGAAATACAAGGGACTGGAAGAAGCAGTCAGAAAGGAAAGTGGCTACATGGACAAAGCCACGACGCTCATGGATGCTGAAATGTTACTCCGTGAATGCTGTCACTTACCGAGGTATGTGACAAAAATGTTTTCAAGCATCGGTGGCTGCACTCAATGATGGAAAAAGGGAAATGAAGAGGTGATATTAAATGAAATCTACGAGCTTATCTAACACAAAATCAAAGATCTCGTAATTGTAGAGCATAACCCTAACGCTCTCCTCTGCTTGTAGAGTTAAAAACACGATAAACGTAAAATAGACAATACATGATCCAAATTACAACAGTTTGGGACCCAGGGGACGCCTCTTCTATTCACCAAAGACAGCTTCAGGAACCCCCAAGGGCTTATTTATAATAAGCAGTTTAGAATAAATTCATCACTTGATTGGTTATCCATTTCGTTTTCACGGTACTGGAGGAACACTGTTCAACAACCGATGTTCCAGTATCGCTTACTTTACGTTGATCCAGTTCACAATCGCACTAGCGTGTCAATGCTCGATCGAACCTTTACAACTGCCGTAGTACCCTATAACGTATTAATTATTGGGTTTAGTTTAAAGGGAGCACAACGTACGTCATATAGAAAGGTACAATCCAAATGAATTTCCAAATTAGAAACGTTTTTGTTAAAACTACGTTACCGTATCTGTTTTCACACTTCTGGTCGAAGTATAAATTCAGATGTCGTTTGGAAACAGACATGCCGACGTCAAGATGATGCTGTTAAACACAACCATGTATCGGTTTTCGTGTTTGTACTCGAAGCTTAAATTCAGATATCATTTAGAAACAGACATTCCGATATCTACTATGAGTCGAAATGGTTGCTAAGTCGATACCCACCGTTAGCACTACGAATTCGACAGCAAAAAGCATCGAATCGACATTCATATGTTTGTTGGGTATATGAATATTTAGTTTCACTTTTTAATACTCAGCATCAAGGAAAAGAAAAAACATGACATCGTATACATGAATTCAATATAATAATAAAGTTTATTTGATCAATCATACAGTGGTTTTTGATGTACATTTGTTTAAAAGAAAGAATTTATTAGATTGAAAAAGCCCTATGGAATTTTAAAAAGATTTAATCCAAATCGGTAAATACATGGTAACATACGAAATAAGTGAAAAAAATGCAATAACCAAATTTGAAAATATCTATAATATGTAAAAAGGGTCTAAGTACTTTTCGAGATATGACTAAAATTAAAAATTAAATCTCACCCTGGTTATCATTTTTCCGGTCCCCAGCATTCAATTGCTCAAGAAATGAAGATAAGACTACCGGTTACTATTCTTTAGTCCGATACTTTTGTAGTTTATTACTGATTTAACATAAAATATATGTATATCGGGGGGCGTGCCTATTGATTCTAT
>CANNZV010005536.1:0-26162 GCA_947561585.1 Caprella mutica
CTCCCTGCTGATGAAGTAGAGCGCAACAACACATTACTAAAAATTATGGGCTCGCCGGACCTCCGACAAATTGATGGATTAGGTGGCGCAGAATTTGTCACAAGTAAGGTCGTGATGGCAAAGCCATCAGAACGAGAAGGCATAGATGTAGATTATCTTTTTGCCCAAGTCATTATTGATAAACCCGTAGTGGATACTTCCCCAACGTGTGGGAATATGATGTCGGGAGTTGGACCGATGGCGATAGAAAGAGGTTGGGTAAAAGCGACGCATCCAGAAACGAAGGTGATGGTGTATAATTACAATACGGATTCTATTATGGAAACCATTATACAGACACCAGATGGCGAAATTAATTATACCGATGGAGATTTAGAAGTAACGGGGGTTCCAGGGACAGGGGCTCCAATTGTGATGAATTTATTTAAACAAGCGGGTGGAAAAACAGGTAAACTTTTTCCTACAGGAAATCGGATAGATAGGATTCAAGGAGTGGAAGTTTCTATGGTAGATGCAGGTAATATTATGATCCTAATGCGTGCGACAGATTTTGGTTTGACAGGCAAAGAAGACAAGCAATTTTTTGCAGAAAATACAGCACTAATGTCAAAAATTGAATCTATCCGTCAAGAGGCTGGACGTAGAGCGGGGATGGGCGATGTAAGTGAAATTGTTTTGCCAAAAGTAGGCTTATTATTAAAACCACAAGCTGGAGGCACGATTAAGTCCATGTATTTAACCCCGCACTCTTTACATCCTGCACATGCGGTGAGTGGGGCGGTATGTATAGGCACAGCCTGCAAAGCAAAAGGGACGATTGCTGCTGAATTAGCGGTCGTTAATGAGGAACCTATTGAAAAGATTATACTAGAACATCCTTCAGGATTTATTCCTGTAATGATAGAAGTGAGTGGAGTAGGGGAGTCCTTTACAGTCGCAAAAGCAGGAACTCTACGAACGGCTCGGAAGATTATGGATGGCTTTGTTTTTGTGCCTGCCTAATATTTAATTTATCACACTATCATGATTATAGCCATACCAGACGATTACCAACATGCCATCCGAAAATTAAATTGTTTTCAATTATTAAAAGATCACGAGGTGTTAGTTTTTCATGACTATGAAACGGATGAAAAAGTATTAGCCAAATGGTTTAAAAAGGCAGACGCAATTGTATTAACACGTACGCGCACAAAAATTACTAAGACACTACTCGCCCAATTACCTAATTTAAAATTAGTCAGCCAGACAGGAAAAAATGCAGGTCATATTGATGAAGCAGCTTGTGCGGAATATGGTGTTACGGTATTAGAAGGAAGCGGTAATCCTATTGCTACTGCCGAACTCACTTGGGCTTTAATTATGAATGGTTTACGACAATTGCCTCAAGCAATTGAAGGTATGAAGGCTGGAAAATGGCAAGTAAATATAGGGAGTAGAGTATATGGAAAAACAATAGGAATTTGGAGTTATGGAAAGATTGGAAAAAGAGTGGCCAATTATGCAAAAATATTCGGAGCAAATGTATTAATATGGGGGGGCGAAAAATCTAGGCAAGTAGCAATAGCCGATGGTTTTCAAACGGCGAATTCAAAAGAAGCATTTTTAAGACAATCAGATGTTGTCTCGCTTCATATTCGTTTAAAAGAGGCGACTAAAGGGATTTTAACAAAAGAAGATTTATTACAAATGAAAACATCTGCGCTTTTAGTGAATACTAGCCGAGCTGCTTTGATAGAGAAAGGAGCTTTGTTAAGTGCTTTGGAACTTGGTCGGCCAGGATTTGCTGCTATAGATGTTTTTGAAGAAGAACCTGTTTTTGATAAGCATTACCCGCTATTGCAATTGCCTAATGTTATCTGTACTCCGCATTTGGGCTATGTAGAAAAGGAAAGTTACGAATTATATTTCTCCATTGCTTTTCAAAATGTTTTGGATTTTGTTGATGGAAAAGTAGATGCTACAAGTAATTCCTAGGTCTTATCTAAATGAAAAAAAAATCTTCTTTATCTAGCGGTGTTCAAAAGATGTTCTTGGCAACTATCTGCTTCACAATTATGCAAGTATTTGTTAAGGAATTAGCGACAATGCACACCTTTGAGATTACTTTTTTTCGATCTGTAGTTACGGCCCTATTCTGCTTTATTTATTTATGGTATCAAGAGTTACCGATGATTGGAAACAATCAAAAAATATTATTCCTTAGAGCTTTCTTAGGGATTATTTCCATGACCAGTTTTTTCTTTACCGTACAATGGATGCCCTTCGGTGCTTCTGTTTCTATCAAATATTTATCTCCTGTATTTGCGGCTATAACCGCAGTCGTGGTCTTAAAAGAAAAAATAAAACCCATACAATGGTTGTTTTTTGGAATGGCCCTTTTGGGCGTATTGCTGTTAAAAGGGTTTGATAGTAGAATAGATAAATGGAGTTTGAGCATCGGTATATTGGGAGCAATAGCGGGAGGATTAATTTATCCACTTATTCGAAAAATAGGAGATACGGAGCATCCTTTTACGATCATTAATTATTTCATGTTTACTGCTTCAATCGTATTGGGGATTTTAATGATTCCCTATTGGCGCGATCCTATTGGGATAGAATGGGTCTATATACTACTGTTAGGTACAGCAGGTTTCTTCGCACAAGTGTTTATGACACAAGCCTTTCAAATGGAAGAAGTGAGTTTAATTGCTCCTATGAAATACCTAGAAGTAGTGTACGCTTTATTAATTGGATTAATCTGGTATGGAGAAGCTTATGCCTTTCTGAGTTTTATCGGTATTTTATTGATATTTTTGGGTATGTCTTTAAATATACGATTTAAACAAAAATAACAATGACCATACCAACACAAGCCAAAGAACTAAGATCTTTAGTCAAAAGCGATGGCACTTTAAATTTAAGCATCGAACAATTTCGGGTACCCGTACCTAAAGCACATGAAGTCGTGGTACGAATAGAAGCCACATCGATTAATCCTTCAGATATGGGGGTCGTTTTAGGATTTTCTGGATTGGGACAAGAAGCCATTGTTGGAACGACTGCATCCCCTAAAAAACCTATTCGTATTCCTGATCCCTATTTTCCATTTTATAAAGGTAGATTGGATAAAGCATTGCCCGCAGGTAATGAAGGGGCGGGCGTAGTAGTGGCAGCAGGGGCAGATGCGCAACACTTATTAGGAAAAGTAGTGGCTTTATTTGGGGCGAGTGCTTTTGCTCAATATCGTTGCTTGCCAGCGACAGCCTGTATGCCTATGAATGAAGGGACAACTCCAAGGCAAGCAGCAGCAGCTTGCGTCAATCCCTTGACGGTTTTAGGAATGGTAGAGACCATGCGTATGGAAAATCATACGGCCTTGATTAACACAGCGGCAGCTTCTAATCTCGGACAAATGTTGATAAAAGTGTGTAAAGATGATGGTATTCCTTTAATCAATATTGTGCGTAAAGAGAAGCAAGTAGATTTTTTAAAGTCTATAGGTGCAACGCATGTGTGTAATTCCAGTTCGGATAGTTTTTCAGAAGATCTAGTGAATGCTATTGTTGAAACAGGCGCCACTTTAGCCTTTGATGCAATAGGCGGTGGTAAAATGGCCAGTCAGATATTAGCCGCTATGGAACAGGCAGAACAACGAAAGATGGCAACCTACAGTTTGTATGGCTCGACGACGCATAAACAAGTTTATATTTATGGGGGATTGAGTCCAGAACCTACCGTATTGAGAAGAAGTTATGGCATGTTTTGGAGTGTTGGTGGTTGGTTAATTACACCGATTATACAAAGAGTTGGGCAAGAAAAATTTGCTCAAATGCGACAACGAGTAGCGGATGAAATAACAACGACTTTTAAAAGTCATTTTCATCAAGTCATTTCTTTGGAGCAAGCGATTGAGCCAGATATGATTTGTGCGTATGCGAAATCGGCTAGTGGAGAGAAGTATTTGATTGATCCGTTTTTGTAATCTAGAAGTTATGATCGGATCACGTTAGTGATCCGATCATAACCTCCTTTCTAGACTGCTTAGTGAATTCATCCAATCACTTCGGAGTGGAATGTCGTCAACTTAAAGAAAATCTTCCAAATTAGGTATTGATTCTTCTTTTTGCATTGGCAAAAAAGAAGCAAAAACCCTAGTTAAAAACAATCCCTCCGGTGTTTTTAACGGGCCATCGCCGCCTAGATGTTGACCACATAACGTTGACTACAGGACATTCAAATCCTTAAGTTGACGACATTCCACTTCGGACTGGTTGAATGAAATGTACTATCTGATCCGATCACTCTGAGGTGATCGGACCAGTTTAGTTGAACTTATCTAACTTTGATTTATATTCAATTCAACAGATCCTCCAAAACAACTTCCGCATCGACTATCTCCGTAGCATATTGATTTTCCGCTACCCCATTATTCGTAATGAAAGTAAGAAAAACTTGTTTGGAAGTTCGAGTATACGCTATAAAGCGTTGTCGCTTTTGTAAGAGTTGTTGGTAATCCGTCTTATTAATTTTATAGGAAGTAGCGTGAAATTTAATCTCACATAAATTAATACTATCATCTTTCCGATCAATGATTAAATCAATTTGAAATCCTTCTTTTTCTTTTTTATTCGGTACATATAAACTAACAATTTCCGTGTAAACAGAAGCAATACCGAGGGCCTCTTTAATGGCTCCAATATGTTTGTGGCATAGGGATTCAAAAGCATAGCCTGCCCAAATTTTGTAGGATTGACTATTGGCGAGTTGTTGCCACATACCCGGTGTATATTTTTTGTTGGGTTTAATGAAACGATGGTAGAAAATGGAGTATTCATCTATCAATCTATAGGTAACCCCTCTTTTCTTTTTTCCGAAAGGTAATTGTTCCATGACAAAATCGGAAACCATTAATTCTTCCAAGGCACGTTGATAAGCACCTGTTGAACTAATGCCTGTTTTCTTTAATATATCTTTATGCGTTAACCCATATGGATGATTAGCTAGTGTACCGACAATTGCTTGATGAATATCCGCATGATTGAATAAGGCTTGGTATAGATTGTTGTACTCGTTTTTTAATAAACCAGTAGGTGCAAAACAGATACGTTCTATAGCAATTGGAAAACTTTCTCCTTTTCTTAGGTTTTCTAAATAAAAAGGAATACCTCCTAAGGCCATATAGATTCTGGCTACTTCTTGATTGGACAAACGAAGTCCTTTTTCTTGTAAAAAAGTATTGGTCTCTGCTAAGGTAAAAGGATGCAGGTGAATGATTTCTGTTACTCTATTATGTAAACCACCGGAATCATTAATGATTTTTTTTGTAATCCAAGAAGTAGCAGAACCACAGATGACTAAAATGAAATTCTTTTCTTTGGATAAATAATCATTCCAGAAGTGGGCAAGCATTTGAATAAATCCAGATCTAGCAGTTGCAACCCAAGGTAACTCATCAATGAATAAAACTTGTTTCTTTTTCTTATCTAGTGTCTTTAAGTAGTTTTTTAATTGCAGAAAAGCCATCTGCCAATTCTTTGGCGCAATCGGCTCAAACGTACCATTATATTCTGCCAGTTTCACGCCAAAATTAATTAATTGAGCAGTCGTATTTCCATTTTGAATGCCGGTCATACTAAAGCAGTAATATTGACTCAGAATGGTATCCACTAAATAAGTCTTACCGACTCTTCGCCTGCCCGTTACGGCTAAAAATTCAGAACGTTTTGACTTTAATAGAAGCTTTAATTTTTTAATTTCTGGTTTTCTTCCTATCATCTTGTGAGTAACTATATTAGAGATAATTCCAAATATAGTACCTTAATTTGGAATTATCCTTTAAAAAATGGAGATAATTCCAAATATGTGTACGAATAGATCTAAGAGCTTGTCTAAATTTCTATCGGCTGAAAACCAATATTTTACGAACCTGACTTTGAAAAAATGAGTTTATTTAGCTCGCTAAACGCACTAATTTTTTCTTTGCCAGAACCGCAAACTATTGATTTTCAACTCGAAATAAATTTTAGACAAGCTCTAAGGGATTACTTTAGTTTTTTCATTTGTTTAAGAAAAAATAAAAAATAATTTTCTAAAACTGTAACGAATTCTTTTTTTCTAGTACTAACTCAGTAAGTGATTCTTTACCTTCTAATGATACAAACTTGAAAGACCTTCAATCCATATTTTTAAAGCGAATTGCAGATCATCGCGGTATTTTGCTTAAAATTACAAAGATGTATATGAATAATGAACGAGATAGAGAGGACTTGCAACAAGAAATTATATACCATTTATGGAAGTCTTATCCAAACTTTAAGGAAAAAAGTCAATTTTCTACTTGGATGTATCGCGTTGCTATTAATACTGCCATTACTTATTTGAAGAAACAAACTAAACGTTTAACTATAGTACCACTTGATCGGTCGATTGATATAAGAGATCAAGCAAAGTATCAAAAAAATGACGAGCAATTAATTTCTTTTTACAAGGCAGTTAAAGAATTAAATGGTATTGAGAAAGCTTTAATATTTCTATTTGTTGAAGGCTTATCCCATAAAGAGATTGCTATAAACTTAGGTATAATGGAAGGAAATGCACGAGTTAAATTAAACCGAACTAAAATTAAATTACAGAAAATAATACAAAAAAATGGATATGAATTTTGATGAGATTAGAAAAAAAATGGAGGAAGAAGCAAGTAACCAAGAATTACCTTTATTGATAGATTTAAATAAAGGTAAGAATAATCCTGTGGAAAGAATTCGGTTTAATATGAAGAGAGAAATTGTGATACAAATACTCGCAATTTTAGTTTTTTTCACATTCCCATTCATTAGAGATATGTATGCTTTTCCTCGATCTACTTACTTAATATTTATGTTCTTAATTACTTTGATGACAATGGGGTATCTCATTAAAATGATTTTTTTTGTGAAGAATACGGCAGATTTTGCTGTTAATACAAGAGAGGCTTTAAGTCAATTTATCTTTGAAACAAAGCTTACTTTAGAAGTAGTAAAATCCTTTGGTATTAGTGGATCTTTGTTACTGCCTATTGCATTTTTTGCCTTATATAATGGATCAATAAATCTTGGAGATAATGCGCTGTTCACAAAATGGTTTACACTAGATATTAGTCAAGCAGAATTACTCTTATTAGTGCTAGCTTACTTAGGGCTTGCTATTTTCTTTTACTATATCTTTTTATGGCAGATGAATTTTCAGTATGGAAAATATCTTAAACAATTAGAAAGACTTAAGGAAGAATTGGCAGAAGAATATGTATAGCCTGCAGACAGGGTCGGGACAATGCCCCTTTGATTTGATAAAAAAGCATCACTCTGATCCTGTCTGTAGCAAAATGCTCCATCGTCGGATCACTAACGTGGTCCGATGATGAAATCAATGCACCACATTTTCCACAGCAGGTGCCCCCACAAACAAAACTTCTCCCTTCTCCTTCCCCAACTCCAATATTTCAATACCTTCCCAAGTAGCTCCACAATCATTATGCAATCGAGCATTATCATTTAGAATGAGTTGAGCGTTGGGATAGATGGTAATCGTAGCGCCCTTAGGCAATGCCACTCTACAACTAATTTCAAGACGCGCGCCATCCAATATTACGATATGACTTTCTACATCTTTGGCACCTTCCCAATGCGTAGTTTTTTTAATATAAATCGTTTTATCTTCTTTGAGGGTACACCAAGTTTTGATTAGCAATTTTCTTTGCTTAGAACGAACATTGGCAAAATTTCGATGTATCGTGCCGATCTGACAAGGTGTCCAAGCATTTTGCTGGGCATTGTAATCCATAACATTATTAGAAGCCATGGTGTCGCAAGGAGGCGTGTCGGATACATTCCAGCAATTAGGATGGATAGGGGTATCATCGCAGCCATCATATCCCCAAGCATGACTTAGCCCCAATACATGACCGATTTCATGATTGATGACACCACTTAAAGCCCAAGGTTTTGCTTTTTTGTCGCCACCGAAAATACCAGATATTTTCACATCTGTGCCAAGGGTAATTCCTGCTTGATGTGGTTTGTAGGTTTTGGAACGAATACTATCTGGATGATGCGGTAATAAGAAAATGTCTAGTATGCTATCTTGTTGTGCTGCGTATTTTTTAATCACACTTCGGCTAGTGCTATTTTTATTGCGCCCCTTATTAATGAAATAATAGAGATTTTTGTCATAGTGACAATAGACGCCTTTGTCCGAAGGATTATCGCTTCGTGGACTTAAGATGTATTTGTAACGTTTCGGTAAACCTGGTAAATTTCCATTGGGGGGTAACCAAGGTTTGTTGTTTTTGGCTACTTTTTGATTAGCTGTTTTTAGCGCCACTTTCGCAAAGGTAAGCGCTTCTTTTCCATTAAAATTTTTGGTACTATCAAGATCGTTGACAAAATGGAAGTTGACTCTTATTGTTCGGATGGGGTATTGTTCGAGATGATTGGTATCTGGAATATAGAATTGGTGGTCTCTGCAAGTGGCTTTATTCAATAGACCAATAGATGATTTTTTGGCAGTACTATCTGTGATTGCTTCTTTTGTTAAGAAGGTACTTTTTACTTGGGCTTTACAGGCAGAAAGAATTAATAAACTCAATAGCGCTAAGAAGTAGTAATTTTTCATAGATGGATGTTTCGTGCTTTTTACAAAACAAAAATACATAAATGGAGGGAGAGGTGATGAGGGCATGAACACGGAGAGACAGAGGCACGGAGAAGCACGGAGAAAATTGAAATGGTAGGATAGGGTATGAACACGGAGAGACAGAGGCACGGAGAAAATTGAAATGGTAGGATAGGGCATGAACACGGAGAAACAGAGGCACGGAGAAGCACGGAGAAAATTGAAATGGTAGGATAGGGTATGAACACGGAGATACAGAGGCACGGAGAAAAGCTTCTTACTTTTTCTGTTACTGTCAACCTTCCTCTGTGCCTCTGTGCCTCTGTGTTCATTCTTCCTCAGCTCTCCTATTACCCATAATGCTCCCAAGCCAAAGCCGCAGCCCCCAAGACTCCATCATACTTAGAGCCTGTGCCAGAAATTACCACTTTCATTTTATCTTTATACGCTTTGAACAAGCGTTGATTCATACTCTTTACTGTAGGCTTTAATAGTAAATCGCCAGCTTTGGCTAAACCTCCGCCCAAGATAAATGCTTCGGGGCTAAAGTAAGCTGCTGCATCGGCAATTTTAGTACCAAGAATCTCGCCTGTATATTCAAAAGCTCGTTGTGCAATTGGGTCGCCATCCAAGGCTGCCTCGGCAATCATTAAGCCTGTTAGGTCATTAAAACTATAAGAACGCAAACTGCTATCAATTTGTAAATCCGCCATTAATTTAAAGACAGTTCGTTTGATACCCGTAACAGAGGCATAAGTTTCCAAACAGCCTTTTAAGCCACAATTGCACAGCCGACCATTTGGATTGACATTGATATGTCCCATTTCTCCTGCCATGCCATCGTGACCAAATACGAGTTTGCCATCCACTACAATGCCGCTTCCAAAACCAGTACCTAGTGTCATTACAATAAAGTTCTTAAGGCCCTTTGCAATACCGTATTTCATTTCTCCTAAAGCAAAGAGATTGGCATCATTCGTAACAACCGCTTTTTGGGCTAGACTCTTTTCTACGGAACTCACCAAAGGCACTAGATCCCCCCAATCAAAATTATGAGGTTTTTCCATATTGCCTGTGTAAAAGTTGGCATTAGGCGCACCGATGCCAATTCCCTTTATGCTAAAATCTTCTTTGATATTGGCACAAAGTTGTTCGTATTTTTCTTTTAACTGAGTAATGAAATTAGGAAAAGGCTGGTTGCCGAGAGAAGAAAAGCTATCAAATCCAATTACTTGACCGTCTTTACGAACGACACCTATTTTTGTTTGGGTACCGCCTATATCCATACCCAAAACGGTAGGCATGGCCTTGACTTTATTACTTAGTGGCATTGCTTGTTGTTGTATTATTTACACTAAGTCACAAAGATATTGTATTTTGTCGTTACTTAGGAATGTGTATGAAATAAGTTGCGAACTTATTCCATACATATTCTTTAGGCAATTTCTCCACCACAACTAGACCCCGCTCCAGCTGTACATCCATAACAATGTTGATTCAAAACAATAGATCTAGCTTTTAAGGCGTCTAAGTCAAAATTATTAATATGTGCTGCATTATTCTTGACAGCTACCTTTAAATCTAGCATCTGATTAAAATCGCAATCATATAAGTAGCCGTCCCAACTGACAGAAATAGTATTTCGGCACATCAAACCTGCTACCGTCATTGGATTGAAGGCATCTACCAATTTTTGCATATACTCGCTATAATTACCTGACTCCAACAAGTAGTCTAAGAAGCGACTGACTGGTAGATTCGTAATGGCAAAAAGGGAATTAAAAACGATGTCGTATTTTCGTTTCAATTGTCGTTTAAATTCTGCTTGTAGCGTTTCTTGAGAAGCGGGCAAAAAGGCACCAGAAGGATTGTAGACCAAATCTAAAATCAAACCAGAGCCTTCCACACCATACCCTACTTTATTCAATAGTTGTAGTGCTTTGATAGAATCTTCAAAAACACCATCGCCCCGTTGTTGATCCGTTCTAGATTTTGAAAAATAGGGAAGGGAAGAGAACAGATGTACTTTATGCTCCTTGAAAAAATTAGGCAAATCCCTGTATTTTTTATTGGCCATGATAATCGTCAAATTACAACGATTAATGACTTTCTTTCCTAGTGCGGTTACTTCTGCTACAAACCATTTGAAGTGCGCATTCATTTCTGGTGCGCCCCCTGTAATATCGACCGTATGAATACTGTCTACGCTAGCAATAATTTCCAAACATTTTTCCAAAGTTTCCCGACTCATATTTTCTTCTTTGCGATCTGGGCCTGCATCTACATGGCAATGCGCACAGGTTTGATTGCATAATTTACCAATATTGAGTTGAAAAATTTCTATTGGTTTCGGACGAAATGGCGCATGCCCTAAATCTTGTATTTTATCGGTGAATTTTGGAAAAGCAGCATCTTTAATATCTTTTCCACTCAATACATTCAATTGATAAAAAGTATCTGCTAATTTATTGCCTTTTGCTTTTAGCGATTTGGTGCGTTGTTTTATGGACATATACTTTTTTAGAATAGAGAGCAGAGACCACTTTGCTGAGAGAATAGAGACTGCAAATTTGACGTAGGCCTATGCGTTCTCATTGAAACGGTCTCTGTTCTTTGTTCTGCTGAATAGTTACGATTAATTTTATATAAGGGAACAGGAAAAAGTATTCTACCTGTTGGTATTGTTAAAACAATAATAGAAATTAGACAGGATTCAACACGGATGAGACGGATTTGACGGTTTCTATATAGGACGTGTTCTAGGTCGTATTCAAGCGTAAGTACACGACCTAGAGCACATCTAGTAAGGTAACCTGTCTTATCCGTCTTATCCGTATTGAATCATGCCTAGTTTGGGTAGGTTACTTTTTCCTGTTCCTTTATATACTTTACTTTCTTTTGCTTGCAAAAAGAGAAAATCTTAAGGAATAGGAGGAAGAATAGAGTAAAAGATCAAGGCCTCTCTGCGCTCTATTCTCGCTTCTCTGTTCTAAAACAATTTACATAGATAATTTCTCCACATGATTCATCATCTGTCGACCATACATTAAGGTGGCGCCACTTTTAATAGCAGCGGCTACATGAATGGCTTCCATCATTTGTTCTTCGTCGGCACCTTTTTCTAAGCAAGAAGTAGAATAACCATCAATACAATAAGGGCAACCTACCGTATGGGATACGGCTAGGGCAATTAAACATTTTTCTCTTTCCGTTAAGGCGGTATCCCCTTTGAATACGCTATTATACCATTCGAAAAATTTGCCGCCCATTTCTTCTTGCAACTTAGTAATAGTGCCGAATTTCTTTAGATCTGCTGGGTTAAAGTAGGTTTTATCAGACATTGCTTGTTTTTATGGTGAATAGAAGGAAATGAACTAGTAGTCTTTGGTTAATAGTCTTTGGTCTTTAGTACGCCATCGTTTTATTTCTCTACAAATATTAAACGAGAGGGTACCAAAGACTAATAACTAAAGACCTAGTTCCGCAGAACAAAAATATAGCCTTACAAACTAATTTTATGTCCACAGAAGGACAAGAATTAAACTTCTAAATCTTGTCTTTTTCTAAACTCTTTATACGAAGGTATGTTTAATTGACAAATAGCCTATAGAATATGAAGCGATACCTTGGTTTTTTATGTTTGTTGAGTTTATTCTTTGCTTGTAATACTTACAAAAGCCTACCTAGTTTAGCATTTAAGAATGATTGGAAGGTTCAACGAATTCCTGCTACCCCTCAGCAAAAAGGAGGGGATATAGCAGCAGGTAAGGAATATATGACGACGGGGAATTATATTGGTTCTGGAATACCATTGGCTACTTTTAAAAAATTGCCTGCTTTTAAAGATACAATCCTCCAACGAGAGGGGGTTAATGCTACTTTTCCTATGGGCTTTACCGCTTTTGAGCATGCGAATGGAACCATGGTTTTTACAGGCAATTGCCTAACTTGTCATGGTGGGTTTATTGAAGGGCAATATATTGAAGGACTTGGCGGCTTGGGTGAGGATTTTTCAAAAGACCGATCTTTACTATTCAAGTTATTGAATGCTAAAGTGAAAATGAAGTTCAAGAAAGATAGCAAAGAGCGGGAGGCTTATGCTATTTTTTCAGACATCAATAAAAGAGCACTAAACTATATTGTGACGCCATTCAAAGGGGTAAATCCTGCATTTAGACTAGAGGAAGCCTATGTAATGCGTAGAAATCCGGAAGACTTGACGCTAAAGGAGGAAGATAACTACAAGATGGATAAGCGATATACCCTAGCATCTGATGTGCCCCCGTGGTGGCATTTAAAAAAGAAGAATGGCTTGTACTATACAGGAATGGGGAGAGGTGATTTTACAAAATTATTAATGCAAGCTTCTACTCAAGGTATTCAAGATAGTACAGAAGCAAGGGCCATTCAAAAACGATTTGTGGATGTGCTGGCGTATATTGAATCTATAGAACCTCCTAAATATTCTAAACCCATTGATGCTTCATTAGCTGCAAAAGGGGCGCCCCTTTTTAAGGAAAAATGTAGTGGCTGTCATGGTACCTATGGTAAAGAAGAAACCTATCCTAATAAAGTAGTTTCGCTATCGGTGGTGAAAACAGATCCTTATTATGCAAGAAACTTTAGCACAAAAATGTATCTTGCCGATTGGTATAACGAGAGTTGGTATGGGCAATCTTCGCCTACCTCAGAAGTGATTCCATTAGATGGATATATTGCACCGCCGTTAGATGGAATATGGGCAACTGCTCCTTTTTTTCATAATGGATCTGTCCCAACTATTGCGGGCGTGTTAAATAGTGCTATTCGACCTACTTATTGGGAACGAACAGAACGCTATAATTATCAGCAACTGGGGTGGAAATACATTGCAAAAAATAAAGCGACTAGTAAAAAGGTTTATAACACGACTTTGCCGGGATATAGTAATGAAGGACATTATTTTGGAGATGCCTTTGACAAGGAAGAAAGATTGGCAGTAATAGAGTACTTGAAAACACTCTAAATTAAGCAGCTGATTTAGAGGGAATTACTTATTTGCTTGTAAGTTTTTAAGGAATAAATGAGTGCGAGTATTCTATTTAAAAAAAGGACAGCTACCCTATTTACTATTAGACTTGTTCGGCGACATCTTGATGGGCGATATGGGCAAAATTTAATTTTGTACAGCGTTAAAGTTTTTAGCAATAGCTACGGCTATTCCGAAAAATTTTGCCTTGTACAAAACTAAATTTTCCGCCATCTCACCTCATCAGCTATCGTCAAACAAGTCTATTTTGTTTCTTTTCTCCTCTAATCATTGAGCATTTACTTGGTATGATGGTTTTTCGTTCGCTTTTTGGGTGATTTATCATTTTTTACAAGTATTTATGAATAACTGCTTGCCTTCTCCAAAAAATAATAATAACTTGCAAGCTAAGACAAATCAATCCATCGAAATTTCTCCTCTTATAGTACTTACTTTCCTATCGTATTAATACATCTCTTCGTTAAACACTCCCCAAATAGCTTATTTAGTAAGAAGCGGTCTAAATTTAACATTTTGAATTTGTTATGCCGAGCTATTTGCATGGCTGGCAAAATGCTCTTTATGCTAATGCAGCAATCCCCATCCGCAAGCATCTAACGAGTATACTCGTTTATGCTTTTACCACCTCAATTGATAAAATTAGGAGCACTAACAATTTTCAAATGCTAGATCCCAACAACTTCTAATAACCGGATCATTACCACGGTAATATACTTAGCTATTGTACTCTGTGAGTCTCTGAGCAACGCTGTATAATTTTAATAGAGTAGTTGTTTCAAAGCGTTTCACGGAGATGGAAAAGTTGTTTGATTTATCATAGAAACAACTGACTAACAGCATGTCTAAATCTTTACTTTTTGAAAGTTAACCTATGAGAACTGGATATTTGAAAAATGAGTGTAGTAGAGAAAGTTGGATTTTTTGTCTAAGCTTTATGTAAAAACTATAAACAAATGATCAAAACGACCTTACAACCTATTGGACTATCCCTGCTTTTTTTATTTTTTCAGACTGTTTTATTTGGTCAATTGAAAGTGTCAACTGATAAGGAAGATGCGATCTACCAAGTAGGAGAAGCTATTTCTTTTCAAATTCAATCTCCGTCTAGTGGTCTAGCCAATTATAGCATAATTTATGACGATCGATCTATTGCTATCGAAACAGGCACGATTAATTTAGTGGCTAATCAGGTGTATACCTTGCCGTATACGCATACGAAAGCAGGAGTCGTTTCTTGTAGTGTGAATGGACCAGTTGGAGCGGATTTAGCATCGGCAATTATTGCTCCATTTAGTATCAATCCATTGGAGGCAGAACCTAGTGATTTCGATCAATATTGGAATACACAAAAGGGACTGGTGAATGCTTTATCTAATACTGCAACACTTCCTATTCATAGTAATAATGCACAATCTGTTACTTATGCTTTAGCATTACCTAATGTGGATGGAAGAAAAGTATATGGTTATATGACGATTCCTAATGGGAATGGTCCGTTTCCTGCAACGATTATTTTTCCTGCATTTGGAAGTACAGCTGCTGCGGTATCGCCACAAATTGATGTAGCGGAAAGAGGAGGTTTGATTACTATTTCTTTGAGTGTACACAATACGCCTGTTACGCAGGCAGATCCAAATGCTTACCAACCGAATGACCCTACTAATAGGGATAGAATCTATATGCGGTATGCTTTAACAGGGGCAATGAATGTACTTAATTACTTGGAAACTCGATCTGATTTTGACCAACAGAATGTTTGTGCGATGGGCGTAAGTCAAGGGGGTGGTTTAGCAATGCTATTTGCAGGTATAGATGATCGAGTAAATTTATTGATTCATTCTAATCCTTCGATGAATGAACACCAGGGCTTTAAATACGACCAAGCTAGTGGATTTCCTTATTATTTAGAAACGAATGGTAGTTCAAGTGCGGTGTCAACTGCTGTCAAATATTATGATGCCATGTACGCCAGTAAGCGATTTAAAGGGGCTTCCTATAGTTTAATTGGCTTGCAAGATATGATTGTGCCTTCGGCTACTTCTTTGGCTGGGTTTAATCAATTGTCAGGAGAACGAGTTTTAATGATTTCTAGAGATGGTGGACATGGACACCCAGCGGAGTTTTGGAATGGACGGTTTGAATTTTTAAGAAGACATTATCAACTGAACCCTCCTTTTCAATATGCTGGAACAACTAAGGGGTATTCTGTAGATGCAGGTGCTCCTATACAAACAGCAAGTAGTGAGGCCAACTTATCTGCTTCTGTACAATTTGAAGCACAAGGGGTGAATAATTTATCTGCTCAATGGACAAAAATTAGTGGACCAGGAAATGTTGATTTTGCTAATCCAAGAAGCTATTCTACTACTGCTAGTTTTTCACAAGCTGGAAATTATGTGCTTAGATTTATGGCACAGGATAATAAAAAAAGGAGTGCAGAGGGAAAAATATATTTTCTATCAGATGATGTTCCTGTAACTGTTGGTGAAGATAGCGGCACAACAGATGGCGGTACAACAGATGGCGGTACAACAGATGGTGGTACAACAGATGGTGGTACAACAGGTGGCGGTACAACAGATGGCGGTACAACAGATGGCGGCACAACAGATGGTGGTACAACAGGTGGTGGTACAACAGGTGGTGGTACAACAGGTGGTGGTACAACAGGTGGCGGTACAACAGGTGGCGGTACAACAGGTGGTGGCACAACAGGTGGTGGCACAACAGGTGGTGGCACAACAGATGGTGGCACAACAGATGGTGGCACAACAGATGGTGGCACAACAGATGGCGGTACAACAGATGGCGGTACAACAGATGGCGGCACAACAGATGGCGGTACAACAGGTGGTGGTACAACAGGTGGTGGTACAACAGGTGGTGGTACAACACTCACAATGGATTGTCCCTCAGACATTAATCAAACAGCCTTAGTGGGACAAAGTACGGCAAATGTTTCTTGGACTATACCCAATGCGATAAGTACTTGTACGCAGGGAGGGGAAACCGGGATTTGCCCTAGAGAAATGAATGGGTTTAGCTATTTAGGAAAAATAGGAACGTCTAGTTACTTTTTATCTAATACTCCTTTACAATGGAGGGATGCTAAAGTGGCTGCAGAACGAAATGGAGGAACATTAGCTAAGATTGCAAATAAGGAAATCAATGACCTGATACAGACAGCAAGAGATATTGTATATGTAGGTTTAAGTGATGAAGCCTCAGAAGGAAATTTTATATGGACAGATGGAAGTGCGCCAAACTATACCAATTATCAAAATGATGTAATTAATTCAGATGGATTAGACTATATCGTTGTGAATCCTTGGGATGGGAGTTGGGCTTATTATAATCAATTTGTTGCCAAAAAATATATTTTAGAAATGCCTTGCGAAAGTGCCTCAGGTGTAGGAAACGCTCCTAGTGTAACGCAAGTCAGAGGTCTTTCTAGTGGGAGTGCCTTTCCTATAGGAACAAGAACGATCAGCTATGAAGCAACAGATGATTGTGGCAATACCGTCACTTGTTCTTTTGATGTAACGATTACTGCCGCTACTACTTCACTAACTATCAATTGCCCGCCTAATAGACAAGTTCAGCTAATGCCGGGCGATACACGAGAGCGAGTGAATTGGCAAGTACCTGTAGGCACAACTAATTGTCCTAACGGTGCTAGGATCAATCAACTTTCTGGACCTATACCTAATAGTAATTTGAGGGCAGGAAATTATGTAGTTGCTTATGAAGCAAGCGATAATTGTGGAAATACAGATAATTGTTCTTTTACTATTTCAATACAAGAGACCGCTACTTCTTTGATTCTGAATTGTCCAAATAATCAAGAAGTAGCTGTAAATCCAATAGGGAATGTAGCAATCGTCAACTGGCAAGCACCCACAGCAATTACAGATTGCCCTAATGGGGCTACAATCAATCAACTTTCTGGACCTAGGTTGAATAATAATTTGAGGGCAGGAAATTATGTAGTTGCTTATGAAGCAAGTGATAATTGTGGGAATAGGGCAACTTGTTCTTTTTCAATTGATGTTACTTCTTTCCCTACCAATTTATCATTGACTTGTCCAGAGAACATATCCGTTCAGTTGAATACAGGAGAAAGTAGCCGAGCTATTAATTGGGCAGACCCAATTGACGCAGGTAATTGTCCGAGTAATTTTACCGTAAGTAAAACAAATGGACCAAATAAAGCAGATCAACTAGGTATTGGAAATTATCAAGTGGAGTATGAGGCAAGTGACAACTGTAGTAATACCGCTACGTGTACCTTTTCTATTAGCATTACTGGAGCACCAATAAATCCAACTATCGATTTGGACTGTAGGAGTAATATCGTTATAGATTTAGATAATAATGAATCAGGGCAAAGAGTTTATTGGGAGGAACCAATATTAACTACAAGCTGCACGATAGAGGAGCCTATGACTGGAACTTGTTCGGAAGAGACCCTGTCTGGTTTTAAATATATAGGTGAATTTGAAGGAAGTCGATATTATAACTCAACAACAATTGCTACTTGGGTAATGGCAAAAGAAGCAACAGAGATGATGGGAGGTAGCTTAGTGAGTATTGAATCTGAAGCAGAGAATGACTACTTAAAAAAATGGCTAGGTAGTGGGTATTTATATATTGGTTTGAATGACTATGATAATGAAGGTACGTTTACATGGGCAAATGGAGAGCTACCGACTTATACGAATTACCAAGCGAATCAAAGTAATTCGACCTCTCAGAATGGCTATCTATTTAATGCTTGGTCAGGCACTTGGACACTCATCGGCAACGATGTATATGGTGTCTATATTATGGAAATACCTTGTGGAACAGGAACCGAAAATGGAGGTACTACTACCATAGAACAAACCGAAGGCCCAAGTAGTGGGGCGTTTATAGCAGCAGGAGTTACGACAATCTCTTATACTGCAACAGATGCTTGTGGTAATACAACTAGCTGTAGTTTTACGGTTACTGTAAATGCTAGTAATGATGCGATAGATCCTCCTAACACAGAAGCAGATTGTATGATCCAGCCGCAATCGGTTAGCTTGGTTAGAGGAAGCACTATTGGTGGTAATATTAATAGCTTAATTGATGGAAATGGTTTGTCTTCCGATATAAGTACTGCTCAACATGAGAGTGGCCAATTGTACGATGAAGTATGGTTGAATAATGGAACTAATCCAAGTTTAGATTTTGACTTGGGAAGCGTTCGAACGATTGATGGTCTATTGTTATGGAATTATTCCTATCATACTTGGTTGGTTTTAAAACGAAGAGGGGTAAAAGATTTTACTATTTCTGTTTCTGAAAATGGGATAAATTATAGCCCAGAAACGCAGTTTACAACAGGCGCTAATACAGCGTCTGGTCAAGCTGAAAACAGCCAATTTTTTAGGCTACCTAATCCAGTAAATGCAAGATATGTTCGAATGCGTATCCTCAATGCAAAGGATGATAGTAGTTATGTCGGTTTAGGGGAGATTCGATTTACAAATGCTTGTACAAGAGGTTCGCTGCAAGAAGCACCACTTCCAAATGAGCGTTTCAGAATAAGTTCTAATCGTACGGACTTGTTATACAGTGATAGATCAACTTTAGAAGTTGCACCAAATCCATCTAGAGGTACTTTTATGGTGGAGCTACCCAAGACAACAAGAGAAGCCGTAAATGTGGTTATTTATAATGAAATTGGCAGAGAAGTTTATCAGACTGTTTTTGAAGCGGGCATAGAGCAAATCGAGATTGACTTGCAGCAACAGCCTAAAGGAATATATTTGATAAGAGCTATTTCGGAAAGCACTAACTATGAATTGAAAAAGGTGCTTATTCAGTAGCACTTATTGAGCACCTTTCTAAGCTCGGACAGGTGTGTAATAGTCGAATTTACATTCGATGGTAGTAAAGCACTAAGTGTTAATGCCATCGAATGTAGATTCAATTATCACAAAAGCTAAAAGTACCCGAGTTTAGAAGAATACCCTGTTTATTTAAACGCACCAACGTAATAAGCGAGTTACGCTTTAATAAAAACTAATATTTGAAATAATAAGATATTCAAGGAGTTACTATTTTATTTGGCGGCTACAGTTTGGTATTATAATTGTTGTTTACTTTATATTAACCTATCCTGTGGATTTGACCTGACTTACCCATTCCCGCAAATCCTAACAAATAAAATTGAAACAACGATGAATAAGGATGATTTTAAAAAATTGAATGGTCTACTAGCGAAATTAGAAACAGCAACAGATAAGGCTGTGATGACAGATGGAACTTTTAAGAGGTATCATATAAGTTCTGTAGAGCTTCTAAAAAATTTACCAGAACATTTACGATCTTTAGAACAAGGTTTAACTACTGCTAAGATTATTAATCAATGAGTTAGTTGGATTGCTTGATTTTGTTTCAAATGTTGATACTCATTGTTAGTTGGTATCAATAAAAAAGCCGAACGATAATACTATCATTCGGCTTTTTTTTTGGTGGAATATAGAGACTTGGAAAGTCTTTGAATAATGCTGTGCTATACTGCTAATAAACAGTTAAACCTGTCTGCCCTTAGGCAAGCAATTTCAACAAATAAACAGTTCTTGAAAATCACAATTGACTATTAGACTTGTTCGACGATAGCTGATGAGGTGAGATGGCGGAAAATTTAGTTTTGTACAAGGCAAAATTTTTCGGAATAGCCGTAGCTATTGCTAAAAATTTTAACGCTGTACAAAATTAAATTTTGCCCATATCGCCCATCAAGATGTCGCCGAACAAGTCTATTGCTTGTCCTCCTTACTTCAATTGAAAAGAACCTTTCCCTGCTAAGTACCCTTTATTATAGATTTCTACGGTATGTAAGCCTTTGTTAAAAGCTATACCAGGTTCCCATTTTGTACAAACTTGATTAGCTGTATTTTCATAATCAATAGCTGTAGTGGTGGTATATCGGATTTCTTCTTGAGATATTTTTTCTGTTAAGACACCAGAACCTAAGCCATCATCTGCTAATGTCACGCCAAGAGGGGTAATGATTCTAATCTTAAAATCCTCTTCTCCTGGTTCTACAACGGCATTCTCTAAAAGATCAAAGCAAAGTTCTAAACGCTCAATATTTTTAGCGTATTTTTTCTTAACGGCTTTACCAGAATCTTTGATTTTATAACCAATAACAGATACATCATTCACTTTTACAACAGAGCCAATATCTACTTTTCTGCCCAAGGCAATAGATTTAGAGGTTAACGCTTCTTTCTCACTAACCAAAGTAGCTTTAGCAGTTGCTAATGCTTCATTTTCACTAATCTTAGTGTTCAAGTTTTCTTTTAGCCCCTGATTGCTTTTTTCTAAGACGACGGTCTTTTCTGTTAATTGACCAACCTGCTGTTTCAAGGTATTGATCTCTCCAAGGTATTGGTTCAGTTGTAATCGCATCTGATCCATTTCTGCTCTAGCTTGACCCAAATCTTTTTTGGTTCTTAACAGACCAGATATTTGTCTTTTCTTTGTTTTTAGTTCCTCTTTCTGTTTTTCTATTAAAGCATTTAATTCATCATTGCTTCCCCTCATTTCTTCTAATTCGGAAAGAGATTCATAATATTGTTTTTCTAATTCCGCTTTCATCTTCTCTGATTCATCGATCTCTAGAGATTGCGTTTCTGATAATTTCTGTAGATTGTTGTTTTGGTATAATAAATACCCGCTGAAACCTAATAAGCCAATGATCGCTGCAACAGCGACGGCAATTAAGTTGGATCTTGAATTACTGTTTGTCATAATGTTAATTATTAAACTTGGTTGATATACTACAAACGAGATAAAATGGTGAAAACAAAGAAGCGTTTATTCGTTTACAACCAATAAGTAAGAGGACAAAATCACTTTTTAGCCCGTTTTGAGTATTAGATAGGTGTCGTATGTTATTTCCTTTTACCTCTCTTCTCTAAGCGTGTATAGGGTGGAAGATAGAATGTAGGGATTTTGATTTGCAAATGTACTATTCTAAATGAAGTTATTTGCCTAGATATTGTCTCTTTTATTACTAAACCAACTAAAATTTTCCACCAGCTCTCCTCATCAGCTACCTCCGAACAAGTCTATTGGAAATTCCAGTAAATTACCTTACCTTTTTAACAAAATTATAACAAAATAAATGTAATCTAATAATTTACATTTTGTATATTTGTAACCTAATTAATTTAACTTCCTTAGCTACTAAATACACTGTAACAGAAATTTCCTTATTTTTTGAATCTGCGCTTTCTGAACCTTTCGGCGAGCGTTTTGAGGAGAGCTAAGGTTCGGAAAGCTTAACTTTCAGAACTTCTGCCTCTCTCAAAACCAACTCCGCAAAGTTCCGAAAGTGGAGATCGTAAACTATAAATAAACTTTTGTTACGCTGTACTAAATATTTGGCTAAGCGGAGCCGCATCCACAATCAACATAGAATATGCTAAATCATATTAATCTAGGTGCTGTTCTTTTTTTAGATATAGAAACAGTTTCGGAGAAAAGATCTTATGAAGAATTAGATGATAATTTCAAAAAACTCTGGAAGCTAAAATGTCGGAGTATTTTAAAAAAATATGAAGAAGAAATAACGGAGGAAGAAGCGGCGAGCACCTATTTAGACAAAGCAGGAATTTATGCAGAGTTTGGAAAAATTGTGTGTATCTCTGTGGGGTTTTTAGTGAAGGGAACGGATAAAGCCCCATGGAATGTTCGTTTAAATTCCTATGCAGATAAAGATGAAAAACAATTATTAATCGACTTCTGTGAATTGGTGAAGCAGTATTATAACAATGTTCATAAGAGTTATTTTTGTGGGCATAATATTCGAGAATTTGATATGCCCTATATTTGTCGACGTTTATTGATTAATCAATTGCCTCTGCCTGATTCATTAGATATTGCGGGAAAGAAGCCATGGGAAACTAAACACTTTTTAGATACCTTGGAAATGTGGAAATTCGGGGATTATAAAAATTATACTTCTCTAAATTTGCTAGCGGCTGTTTTTGGATTTCCTACGCCAAAGGATGATATTGATGGGAGTCAGGTTGGCCGAGTTTTTTGGGAAGAAAATGACTTAGATCGAATTGCCGTCTATTGTGAAAAGGATGTCTTGGCAGTTATTCATCTTTTGATGAAGTATAAAAGGATGGAGTTGGTTCCAGAGGATAAGATTGTTTCGGTGTCTTCGTTTGCTTTGAAAGAGAAGTAAAAGAGGTCAGATGTCAGATCGTTCCGAAGGAACGATCTGACATCTGACTTCTTTTTAAGGCTTCTCTTCTTCATTATAACTAGGCGCATCTCCCATCAATTTCTCTGTTAAGAAATTAGTCATTTTATTGTATAGATGCATTCGAGTTGTGCCACCAAAAACACCGTGGTTTCTATTCGGATAATAATAGGTATCAAATTGTTTATTCGCTTTGACCAAAGCCCCCATCATTTCTGCACTATGCTGCCAATGCACATTATCATCTGCGCCACCATGCACCAATAAATAATGTCCTTTTAATTGGTCGGCAAAATAGACGGGAGAATTTTCTTTATAGCCTTCTGGATTTTCTGTTTCTGTACGCATAAACCGCTCTGTGTAGATGGTATCATACCAACGCCAAGAAGTCACAGGAGCAACTGCAATCGCTGCTTTAAAAACATCATTGCCTTTTAGTAAACAAAGAGAAGACATAAAACCTCCATAACTCCAACCAAATATGCCAATTCGATCTTTATCGGTATAGGGCAAGTCGCCTAAATATTTAGCCGCCTCTATTTGATCGATTGTTTCATATTTGCCTAACTGTAAATAGGTCATTTTTTTAAATGCTTCTCCTCTTGCACCCGTACCTCGATTATCCACACAGGTAACAATAAAACCTTGTTGTGCAAGCATTTGATACCACCAATAGTTCATGCCTCTCCAACTGTCTTTGACTTGCTGACTACCGGGGCCTCCATACAAGGTCATGAAAACGGGGTATTGTTTATTGGCATCAAAATTAGGTGGCTTGATCATCCATGCGTTTAAGGTAACCTCGTCTTTGGTTGTAATATCAAAGAATTCTACTGGACTGGTATGGTGTTCTTTTTGTAATTGACGCAATTCCGAATTGTCCTCGATATTCCGAATCTCTTTACCAGAACGATCATGGACGGTGTAAGTAGCAGGTGTGTTAGCAGTAGAGTAGTTGTTTACAAAATAATCAAAAGTGCTACTAAACTGGGCATTGTGAACACCGTCTGCTGATAAGATTTGCTTTTTATTTTTACCTTTTTTGTCAATGACGTATAGATGTTCTTGTAGTGGTGATTTTTCTGCTGCTCGATAATATAATTTCCCAGCTGCTTCGTCAATACCATAAAATGATGTTACATCATAATTGCCTTTGGTCAACTGTTTTTCTACTTTACCTTTCATATTGTATAGATAAATATGATTGTAGCCATCTTGCTCGCTCGTCCACACAAAGCATTTTCCATCTTTAAGAAAGGTCAAATTATCGTGAATATCTATATAGTATTTGTTGGTCTCTTTCATCAATTGCTTGGTGCTACCTGTCTTCGCATCAGCTAATAACAATTCCAATTCGTTTTGATGTCGATTCATTTTAAAGACACATAATTGATTCGGATCTTGGGTCCATTTGATTCTTGGAAAATACATTTCTGTTTCTTCACCCGTATCCACTTTTACTGTGTTACCCGTATTGATGTCATAAATGTGTACCGTCACAATGGCATTCTTCTCGCCAACTTTAGGATATTTGAAAGTTTGATATTCAGGATATAATCCTCCTTTGAAATTAGTCATTGTATACTCAGGAACGGCTGTTTCATCAAATCGCATAAAAGCAATTTTTGTACCATCAGGCGACCAATGAAAAGCTTTCGCAAAAGAAAATTCTTCTTCATATACCCAATCCGCGCTACCATTAATAATTTCGTTGGTCTTGCCATCCGAAGTAATCTGCTGAATGGTTCCGGTTGCTAAATCTTTATAAAATAAATCATTGCCTACTACATAAGCCACTTTATCTGCGGTTGGATTAAAGGTCGCATAGCCTTGTTTGTCTCCATCTGTTAAGCGATTCAATTGCTTACTCTTGCTATCCCATATATAATAGTTGGCTTTATAAGATCGACGATAGATCGATTCTTTATCCGTCTCTAATAAAATTTTATCTTCGTTAGCATTAAAGCTATAGCTATCAAATTCTTCAGGAAAATCAGTTCCTTCAGGAATATCAGTAATCGTAAAGCGTGTTTTGACGGGCTTTCCTGTCAATAAATCATATTGCTCAATTGTTTTTTTATTCATGAGACGAGTATAATGCTTTCCGTCTTGCAAAAAGTTAAACCCAGATACGGACTTACCCATGAATTTATAATCTCTCCAAATATGTTCCACAGTAATTGGATTTTGTTGTGCTATTAGGGATAGGTTTATCCCTATACCTATTAAAATAAATAATAATTTGTTTTTCATATTTGTTCTTGAATTTTTATTCTTAAGAAGATCGTTTGTAATTGTTCAGCATCCGTAGAAAACCCTCCCCGACCCTCCCTTCAAAGGGAGGGAGACGTCTTCGAGTAAAATTTTGTATTGTCAACGATTTCAAAACAAAATTTTAGATCGGAGATGCCTCCCCTTCTTCCGTAAAGACGAGAGAGGGCTTTTGCCCAGAGGCAGAAAGGTTCAGCATCGGGGGGAGTTTTTAAAGGGTATGCTGAATAGTAACGATCGTTTTTTCTTTTAGGATGTTGAATTTTTCTTTTTTCATTGCAAAAAAAAGAACATGGCAACACCTAAGGAATGAAAAAACAATAACTATTACTTTTTGGCCTGCCCTTTTCCAGTCTTAGCTCTCCAAAAAAAGAGTCCGTAGCCCAGCTATGAACTATTTTTTTGAAAAGCTAAGACAGAAAAATGGCTATCCCAAAAAGTAACATTTATTATTCTTTCATTCCTAATAAAGAATGATTTACTTCAGAAAAATTTACCCCAATTTTTTCCGAAGCAACTCATTCGCTGCTTTAGGCGCTGCCTTTCCTTTCGATTTTTTCATCAACTCTCCCATGAAAAAACCGATCAAGCCTTTTTTGCCTTTTTGATATGCTTTTACTTTATCTGGGTACTGAGCGATGACCTCATCGGCTAACTGATCTAGGAAATCGGTGTCATTAGATTGCAGTAGATTGAGAGATTTGGCGATAGCTAAAGGCATTTTATCTGGAGCATCGATTAATGCAGGGAATATCTTTTGATAAGCAATCGAATTACTTATTTTACCCGTATCAATGAGTTGAATAAATTCGGCTAAGGCCATTGGACTGACAGGAAATTCACTAATTCCTATATTGGTTTCTGCGGACCAAGGTTTAATTTTATTGCTAATCAAATTGGCAATGGCTTTGTAATTTTTAGTTTGCTTGGCTAAGTTTACAAAGAATAAAGCGGTCTCTTTTTCTTCTGTTAGCA
>CANNZV010005537.1:0-26155 GCA_947561585.1 Caprella mutica
ATACAGGTTCTGCAGGTACAACTTTTGATTGGGTTAATGATACTCCTGCGATTGGTTTAGCTGCTAATGGTACAGGGAATATAGCTGTTTTCAATGGCGTTAACGCTGGAACAACTCCGGTAGTGGCTACAATAACAGTTACACCATCTGCCTTAGGTTGTGTTGGAACACCAGAAAACTTTACAATTACAGTTAATCCAACTCCAAATGTTGATCCGATTGCTGATGAAACGGTTTGTAATGGTGACGCAATTACTGCAATTAATTATACTGGGTCTGTTGTAGGAACAACATTCGATTGGATTAATAATAATCCAACAATTGGTTTGGCTGCGAATGGAACAGGAAATATTGCTGCGTTTAACGGAGTAAATGCAGGAACTTCTGCTGTTTCAGGAACGATAACGGTAACTCCAACTGCCAATGGTTGTGTTGGACCGACGGAAAACTTTATTCTTACGATTAACCCAACTCCAGTAGTAGATCCGATTGCGAATGAAATCCTTTGTAATGGAGATGCAACAACAGCTGTTACTTTTACAAGTACAACAGTAGGAACAACATATACTTGGACAAATGATACGCCTGGAATTGGTCTAGCGGCAAATGGTACAGGAAATATTGGAGCGTTCAATGCTGTTAATAATGGAACTACACCTGTAGTTGCAACAATTTCGGTTACACCAACTGCAAATGGATGTGTTGGTTTGCCGGTTGACTATACAATTACTGTTAATCCAACTCCTAACGTAGATCCAATTGTTGATGAGGTTATTTGTGCTGGAGATAATACAACTGCAGTTAATTTCAGTGGTGCAACTGCTGGAACAACTTTCTCTTGGGTAAATACAAATGCTGGAATTGGTTTGGCAGCGAATGGTAATGGAAATATTGCTTCATTCACTGGTGTTAATGCTGGTGCTACTCCAATTACAGGAACTATTACTGTTACTCCAACAGCGAATGGTTGTGTTGGTTTAACAGAGTCATTTGATATTACAATAAATCCTTTACCAACTGCAATTATTGCAGGGGATGCAACTGTGTGTGAGGGAGATGCTTCTCCAGTTATAACTTTTACTGGTGCCAACGGTGTCGCTCCATATACTTTTACATATAATATAAATGGTGCTGGAACTACAACAGTTACTTCAGTTGGTAATACAGCAACTATAACAATCCCAACTACGCCGACAGGAACGTTTAATTATAACCTAGTTAGTGTTCAGGATGCGAGTGGAACAGCTTGTTCTCAAGCTCAAGCGGGTACAGCTACTATTGTTGTTAATCCAAATCCGGTTCCTGTAATTAATGGAGCTACAGAATATTGTGCTGGTACTACAGCGACTTTATCTACGAGTGTACCATTTAATACATATACATGGTCTACCGGAGATGTTACACCAACAACGGATGTTACAATCGCTGATAATCCAATTACTGTGGATGTTACAAATGCTTTTGGATGTTCAGGAACTTCAGCTGTCTTTACAGTTATTGAGAATACAGTTTTAGTTTATAATTCTCAAATTGAGATTTGTCAAGGTGAGTCTGTGAGCATTCATGGGAATATGGAATCAGTTGCTGGCGTGTACTCTCAAACATTTATTTTAGGAACAGGATGTGATAGTACAGCTAATGTAACTCTAGTAGTTAATCCTTTACCTGTAATTAATGCTGGTGTAGATCAGTTTGAATGTGAAGGAACTGATATTACTTTAAATGCGACTGGTGCTCCAACGATTGATTGGGATGTTGCAACGGTGACAAATGGTATTGATTTCTCTCAGCCAGTGGGTACAGTAACTTATACTGCGACTGGAACTGATGGTAATGGTTGTCAAAATACAGATGTTGTAGATGTTACAATACATCCAACTCCGACTGTTGACCCGATTGTTGATCAGACCCTTTGTGATGGTAGTAACACAGCTGCAGTGAACTTCACTGGCGCGGTCGTAGGTTCTACTTTTGATTGGGTGAATGATAATACGAATATTGGTTTAGCTGCGAATGGAACAGGAAATATTGCTTCATTTAATACAACCAATAATGGCGTTGCTCCAATTTCTGGAAATGTAACGGTTACGCCAAGTGCTAATGGTTGCGTTGGATTAACGGAATCGTTTATGATTACTGTTAACCCTACACCGACAATGACTCCTTTAGTGGATGAAACGGTTTGTAATAATACTTTAACAAGTGCGGTTAACTTTGTTAGTGGAACAGTTGGGACAACGTATACGTGGCTTAATGATAACCCTGCGATTGGATTGGCCGCGAATGGTGTAGGTAATCTTGCAGCGTTTAATGCTACAAATAACACAACAGCTCCTATCTCAGGAACGATAACTGTTACGCCAAGTGCAAACGGATGTACTGGAGTGGATGAAACTATGGTGATAACGGTAAATCCAACACCTATTGCTGATCCTGTTGCAGATGAAATTGTTTGTAATAATACAATGACAACTGCTGTTGCATTTACAAGTAATACAGTTGGAACAACTTTCTCTTGGACTAATAACAATACGAATATTGGGTTAGCTGCAAATGGAAATGGAAATATCGCAGCGTTTAATGCAACAAACAACACGGCATCTCCAATTGTTGCAACAATAACGGTTACACCATCAGCGCATGGATGTATTGGTAATGATATAACTTATAACGTTACTGTTAATCCTTCACCTTCTGTTGATCCGATTTTAGATGAAACAGTTTGTAATGGCGCAGCTACAACTGCGGTAGGTTTTACAAGTGCTACGCCTGGAACTACTTTTGCATGGACAAATGATAATCCTGCAATTGGTTTAGCTGCAAATGGAAACGGAAATATTGTGTCGTTTACTGGAACGAATGCTGGAAGTTCTGCAATTTCTGGATTAGTCACAGTTACGCCAACGGCTAATGGTTGTGATGGAGCTACAGAGTCTTTCGTAATTACTGTTGATCCTTCGCCTGTCGTTGATGTTATTGTTGATCAGACACTTTGTAACGGTGCAAATACTGCAGCTGTTAACTTTACTAGTGCGACAGCTGGAACAACTTTCTCTTGGGTAAATGACAATCCAGCTATTGGATTGGCAGCAAATGGTAATGGTGATATTGCTTCTTTCGTCGCGGTGAATAATACGGGTGCTCAGATTAGTGCTACTGTATCGGTTACACCAACTGCAAATGGATGTTTAGGGGTGCCAGTTGATTTCGTAATCAACGTTGATCCTTCACCAAGTGTTGATCCTATTGCTGATATTGAATTATGTGAAGGAGAGGCGGTTCCTGCAATAAACTTTACGAGTCCAAATGCCGGAGCGACGTTCGGTTGGACAAATGATAATGCGACGATTGGATTAGCAGCTGTTGGAGCAGGGGATATAGCTACTTTTAACGGTCTTAATGGTGGAGCGGTCGCAAATGTGGCTGCGATAACTGTTGTACCAACTGCGAACGGTTGTATCGGTAATTCTGAATCATTCAGTATCACGATTAATCCTTTGCCTGCTGTGTTTGCTGGTAATGATATTACGGTATGTGAAGGAGAGCAAATATTGTTAACTGCTTCAGGTGCTACGAATTATGTATGGGATAATGGTGTGACGGACGGTGTTGCATTTACTGCTGTTGATGATGTTTATACGGTGACTGGAACCGATGCCAATGGATGTGTTAATACTGATGATGTTGTGGTTACTGTTGAGCCGTTGCCAATTCCATCATTTGATGTTGATGTACCTCCATGTGAGCCTTTCACAGTAACACTTACGAATACAACTCCTGGTGGAGTTACGGATTGTGTTTGGTCGATTAATGATGGTTCGAATCCAATTAACGGATGTGGCCCAATTGAATACACAATTGCTAATGCTGGTTCGTACGATGTGACACTTACAACTACATCAGCTTTAGGTTGTGAAGCTTCAGTAACTTATACGGATATTATTTATTTAGAAGATAGTCCTATCGCATCATTTACCGCATCGGATTATAATTTAACGAATCTTTATACGCAAGTTGATTTCACAAATACATCATCTAATGCAGCTTCTTATACGTGGTCTTTTGGTGATGAGTCTGAGCTTTCAAGTGCTGTGAATCCTTCGCATATTTATCCTGCTGAGACTTCAGGTACTTATCTTGTGACTTTAGTTGCAACTTCTTCTATGGGGTGTGTTGATACAGCATATGCTACAATTACTATTGATGAAGAAGTTATTTTCTATGTTCCTAATTCATTCACACCGGATGATGATGATTATAACGAAACATTTAAGCCTGTATTTACATCAGGGTTCGATCCGTTTAATTACACATTATTGATCTTTAATAGATGGGGTGAAATCGTATTTGAATCTCATGATGTTAGCGTTGGTTGGGATGCAACATACGCTGGGTCAAATAATGTTCAAGACGGAACATATACTTGGAAAATTATTTTTAAAACACTTGCAACCGATGAACGAAGAGAAGTCATGGGGCATGTTAATGTGTTGAGATAGATATTCTTAATAGAATAATATAAAACGGGATGTATTAGTTTACATCCCGTTTTTTTTGTTCAATGTTTATTGGTAAGTCGAGAATATTCATTGAATCATTGATGATGTTTTTTGACGTAGTTATTCTGTTTATGTTCCATTCGTTTTAGCTAAGTTTATAGTACTAAAATTCTACTACTACAACCTATGAGAAAACTCATCTTATGGTCAGTTTTATCAATATTGATAACTGCACCGTTGAATGTTGCTTTTGCACAATCAATTATCCAAAATCCTAGTAATCCGATTATGCCAGTTAAGTCTTGGACGGAATTATTGACTCATGACGGAGTTAAAATTGAGTATAGATTCAAGAAATGTGATTCAGGCTCAGTGCGAAATCAATACTTGGTGTTATTCAGATACTCAAATTTAACATTAGACAACGTTAAGTTTGATTGGACAACAGAAGTATATAGGGATGCAGTTTGTGTGAACTGTCATAGGATAGATAATCCAGAATATTCTCATTCGCTGACTTTAGCGGCTGGTGAGGTAATTGAAGGAGATGGTCTCACAAAAACAGATAAAAGGCTCTACTTGTTTGCGAACTTTATTGAGCTTGTACCTGGTATGTCCAATCAAAAGTTGACTGGTTTTAATTTTATTAACCTTAGCGTAACAGCTGTAAATTAATAAAGAGATGAAACAGTTTTATAATAGCTTTTTAGTTTGTCTTTTAGCCTTATCATTTTCGAACATTGGGTATTCGCAATGTACGGTTGACATTTCTCCTGCGACTATAACTATTGATTGTGGTGAGTCAGTTGATTTATATGCTTTGGGATTGTCTCCAACACCAGCATTATCAACAAGTTTCAATGGAAACTCTATTGGTGCAGGTTGGTCTACAACAGCAACTTTAGTTTATGACAATCCATGTGGTCCGTCATTAGACGGTACGCCATCAGCTTGGTTCGGAAATGTTCCACTACCTCGAACGTTAACGACCAACGGTTTTGATATGTCTTGTGGTGGACAAGTATGTTTTGACCTTGATTTTGCAGGCGATGAGAATACAACCGATTGTGAAGATCCAGATCAACTCGACGAAGGAGTTTACTTTCAATATTCAACAGATGGAGGAACAACTTGGACTGATATCTTTTATTTTGAACCAACGACGAACATCACTGGGCCTTACTTTGGTTGGGCAAATTATTGTTTTACATTACCTGCGGGTGCATGGACAGCAAACACGATGTTTCAATGGGATCAGCCTAATGCAACAAGTAGTTTGAATGATCATTGGGGAATTGATAATGTTGTTATTATCCCATCTGATTGTAGTTATTGGTATGACTGGGATAATATTACTGGTTCTCCTGATGCTCAAGGGCAAACAGTTTCACCTTTGACAACTACTACATATAATGTAGACTATACAAATGGATTTGACACATGTACTGATGCAATTACCGTTGTTGTTAATCCATTGCAAATTGATGCAACCGCTGTTAATACGAATTTAGGTTGTAACGATTGTACTGATTTAGACGTTGTACTCTTAAATCCGCCAACAAGTTTATGTCAAGAAGTGGTGTCCGAAACAGGTAGCGATAATGTGATTAACCCAACAATAACCTCATTCCCTTGTGTTCCAGCTGGCGCGACAATAACTAATATTTCTTTGGATGGAAATTATTCTGGTACTTGGTGTCCAGCTTGGTATTTTTATTCAATTGTGGTTAACGGAACAACGATTGCAACGAATCAATGTGATGTTGTCGATTTAGATTTGACACCTTATTTACCGATTACTTCCATTGAGCTTGTTTCTTATGATGGAGATGCTTATACAGATAATGTTACTCTAAATATGATTTTAGATATAACTTATACGACAAGCCCAGTTTATACTTATTCTTGGTCGCCCGCTGCCGGATTGAATAATGCAAATATTCAAAGTCCAAATGCATGTCCAACAGCTAATACTACATATACGGCAACTTTAACTGAAACTAATTCTGGTTGTCAAGCAACTGATAATATTGCAATTACTGTGATTTCAACAACAGCAGATGCTGGGCCAGATCAAACAGTTTGTTTTGGTCAGGCAGTAACAATTGGTGCAGACCCTGTAACTCCAGATGAAGGAGCTACATATACTTGGGATGACCCTGGGAATTCTACTGGAACAATTGATTTAACAGGTGGAGGTCAGGATAATGGAACTATTAGTGTTTCACCCGTGGTAAATACAGACTATGAGGTTACTGTGGATTTCGCAGGATGTACAATGACTGATATTGTAAGTGTAATTGTAGATTTACCCCCAACAGCTTCAAATTTACCAAATGTTAATGTTGAATGTACAGCTGATATTCCAGCTGTTAATATTAACGATGTAACAACTGAAAATGACGATATTACCGTTAATCCAACGGTGACTTGGCAAGGAGATGTATCAGACAATAATACATGTCCAGAAGTTATAACACGTACTTATAGAGTTACTGATGGATGCGGAAACTTTGTTGATGTTACTCAAATTATTACTGTTCATGATGTAACGGATCCTGTTTTGTCTGCGGCTCCAGGTAATATTACGGTAGAGTGTATTGGAGATGTTCCAGCTGCTGGAAATTTAGCGTATACAGATAATTGTGATGCCAATGGAAATGTTCTTGGTGTTGATGTTTCAGATAATGGAAGTTGTCCTGAAGTAATTACGAGAACTTGGACGTATACTGATGCTTGTGGAAATACAGCTACAGAGACTCAAACAATAACAGTGATTGATACGCAGGCACCTGTGTTTGCTGCGGCTCCTGCAAATGTTACTGTAGAATGTATTGGTGATGTACCAGTTGCTGGAAATTTAGCTTATACAGATAATTGTGATGCGAATGGTAGTGTGCTTGGTGTCGATGTTTCAGATAATGGAAGTTGTCCTGAAGTGATAACAAGAACATGGACATACACTGATGCATGTGGAAACACAGCGACAGAAACTCAAACTATAACGGTTATTGATACACAGGCTCCAGTCTTTTCTGCTCCGCCTGCTGATGCGAATGTGGAATGTGTTGGAGATATACCAGCTGCTGGAAATTTAGCGTATACAGATAATTGTGATGCAAATGGAAGTGTCGTTGGTGTTGATGGGGCCTTAGTTGGAGGACCATGTGGAGGAACGGTTACAAGAACTTGGACGTATACTGATGCTTGTGGAAATACAGCGACGGAAACTCAAGTGTTTACTGTGAATGATGTTACTCCGCCAACGGCAAGTAATCTACCTGCACAAGCAGGTACGCCACCTGCTGCAAATATTAATGATGTATTTGATGAAGCAGATAATTGCGATCCTAACCCGGTTGTAACTCATGTTGGAGATGTTTCAGATATGGGGAATTGTCCAGAGATAATTACAAGAACGTATAGAATTACAGATGCATGTGGAAACTTTACTGAGGTTACACAGATATTTACAGTGGGAGATGCGATATTCCCTACTGCTAGTAACCCGTTACCTATTAATGTGCAATGTGCTAGTGATGTACCTGCTCAAAATCCTGCAGTAGTAACGGATGAGAATGATAATGGTGCAGCGCCAATTGTTACTTGGTTAAGCGATGTATCGGATAATGGAAGTTGTCCGGAGATTATTACTAGAACTTATAGAGTTACGGATGATTGTGGAAACTTTATTGATGTTCAACAAACAATTACGATACATGATACTCAGGCTCCTGTTTTTGCAGCAGCGCCTGCAGATATTACTGTTGAGTGTATTGGTGATGTTCCTGCTGCTGGGTTATTAGGTTATACTGATAATTGCGATGCTGCGGGTTCTGTAATGGGAACTGATGTTTCAGATAATGGAAGTTGTCCTGAAGTGATAACAAGAACTTGGACATATACTGATGCTTGTGGAAATAATGCAACGGTTTCACAAACTATTACTGTTATTGATACTCAGGCTCCTGTTTTTGCTGCTGCGCCTGCAAATATTACTGTTGAGTGCATAGGTGATGTTCCTGTTGCTGGGTTATTAGGTTATACTGATAATTGCGATGCTGCAGGTTCTGTGATGGGAACTGATGTTTCAGATAATGGAAGTTGTCCAGAGATTATCACAAGAACTTGGACATATACTGATGCTTGTGGAAATAATGCTACGGTTACACAGACGATTACTGTGCATGATACTCAGGCTCCTGTTTTTGCTGCTGCGCCTGCAAATATTACTGTGGAGTGTATTGGTGACGTCCCTGCTGTTGGATTGTTAGGTTATACTGATAATTGTGATGCTGCAGGTTCTGTGATGGGAACTGATGTTTCAGATAATGGATCTTGTCCTGAAGTGATAACAAGAACATGGACCTATACGGATGCATGTGGAAATAATGCAACGGTTTCACAAACTATTACTGTTATTGATACTCAAGCTCCTGTGTTTGCTGCGGCTCCTGCCGATATAACGGTTCAATGTGTAGGTGATGTTCCAGTTGCAGGTATGCTGAGTTATACTGATAACTGTGATCCTGCGGGTTCTGTTTTGGGAACCGACGGTGTACTTACTCCAGATGCATGTGGCGGAACGATTCTAAGAACATGGACATTTACTGATGCCTGTGGAAATAACGCTACGGTCACACAGACCATAACTGTTAATGATGATATAAATCCGACAGCAAGTAACCCTGTGACAACGGTAGTACCAGGTGGACCAGCTCCGGCAATTGATATTAATGTTGTAATTGATGAGGCGGATAATTGTACTGTTAATCCTGTTGTTGCTTTCGTAAGTGAGTCAACAGATGGTGCTGCTTGTCCAGAAACGATTACACGAATCTATAGTGTGACTGATGATTGTGGAAATACAATTAATGTGACTCATATTATTTTAATTACAGATCCATTTTTACCGACAGCGAGTAATCCAGCTGGAGTAACAGTTGAATGTATTGGTGATGTTCCAGCTCAAGACCCGTTAGTTGTTATTGATGAAATGGATAACCAAGGATTGCCAACAGTTGCATGGGTGAGTGATGTTTCAGATAATGGAAGTTGTCCAGAGATAATTACTAGAACCTATAGTGTAACTGATGCGTGTGGAGGAGAGATTTTTGTTACTCAAACAATTACTATAATTGATACACAAGCACCAGTCTTTGCTGCTGCTCCTGCTGATATTACGGTTGAATGTATTGGAGATGTTCCTGCTGCCGGATTATTAGGTTATACTGATAATTGTGATGCCGCCGGCTCAGTGATGGGAACGGATGTGTCTGATAACGGTAGTTGTCCTGAGACTATTACTAGAACTTGGACTTATACTGATGCATGTGGAAATACCTCAAGCGTTCAGCAAACAATAACTGTAATTGACACTCAAGCGCCAGTCTTTGCCGCTGCACCAGCGAATATTACTGTAGAATGTATCGGAGATGTTCCTGCTGCTGGATTATTAGGATATTCTGATAATTGTGATGCTGCTGGTTCTGTTATGGGAACTGATGTTTCAGATAATGGAAGTTGCCCTGAAGTTATTACGAGAACTTGGACTTATACGGATGCTTGTGGAAATAATTCATTTGTAACCCAAACAATAACCGTAATTGATACTCAGGCACCTGTGTTTGCTTCAGCTCCAGCTGATATTTCTGTTCAGTGTATTGGAGATGTTCCAGTTGCTGGTATGTTAGGGTATACGGATAATTGTGATGCGCCAGGTTCAGTGCTAGGTACGGATGGGGTGTTAACTCCAGATGCCTGCGGTGGTACTATTGTAAGAACATGGACTTATACTGATGCTTGTGGAAATACAGCCACAACAACTCAAACAATCACAGTAAATGATGATATTAACCCAACGGCGAGTAATCCAGCAAATACAATTGTTCCTGGAGGTCCAGCGCCTGCTGTTGATATTAATGTAGTTTTAGATGAAGCAGATAATTGTACAGCAAATCCTGTAGTGGCATTTGTAAGTGAATCAACTGACGGGGCTGATTGTCCAGAAACGATTACACGTATTTATAGTGTGACAGATGATTGTGGTAATTCAATTAATGTAACTCATACAATTTTAATTACAGATCCGATTTTCCCTACAGCAGATCCATTAGCGAATGTTTCTTATAACTGTATTGCAGATGTTCCTGCTCCGAATATTACGGTTATTCAAAATGAAGCTGATAATCAAGGAGTACCTACGGTGACTTGGTTGAGCGATGTTTCTGATAATGGAGATTGTCCTGAGGTAATCGTTAGAACATACCGTGTTACTGATGTCTGTGGGAATTTCATTGATGTTTCTCAGAATATTACAATTAATGTTACAGCTGGACCTGTCGTTCCTGCGAATGATGGAAGTACAATTGAATGTTTAGCAAATGCAGTACAACCTGCCGCTCCTGTTGTTGTTGATCAGTGTGGAAATAATCTTGTGGCGGTGATCACAGAGAATGCTGACCCAATTTGTGAAGGAGATAAGGTTTACACATATACATATACAGATTGTGCAGGTAACGTTTCGGTTTACACATACACATACACGATAGATTTAACAACTGCACCTTTAGTTCCTGCCAACGCGGGAAGTACAATTGAATGCTTAGCGAATGCTGTTCAGCCTGCCGCTCCTGTTGTTGTAGATCAATGTGGTAATAATCTGGTGCCAGTAATTACTTCAAATGCTGATCCGATTTGTGAAGGAGATAAAATCTATACATATACATATACGGATTGTGCAGGTAATGTATCGGTTTATACTTACACATATACTATTGATTTGACAACACTTCCAGTTGTACCAGCGAATGATGCTTCTAACGTTGTATGTATTTCAGATGTTGTTACACCAACAGCTCCAGTTGTAGTGGATGCTTGTGGTAATAATGTTGTTGCTGTAATGACTGAGAACGCAGATCCAGTTTGTGTAGGTGATAAGATCTTCACTTTTACATATACGGATTGTGCAGGAAACGTATCAGTTTATACTTATACATATAGCATAAATGATGATGTTCCACCTACTGCATCTAACCCTGCTAATATTTCAGTTCCTGGAGCAATGGATGTTCCACCTGCTGATGTTACTGTTGTTGATGACGAAGCGGATAACTGTTCTTCAATTATTACGGTCGTTTGGGAAGGAGATGTTTCAGATGGAAATGTTTGTAACGGCGAAATAATTACACGTACATATTCGGTTACTGACGAGTGTGGAAATCAAATTCTTGTAACACAAGAAATAACTATTCTAGCGACTTACCCTCCAATTGATGCAGGACCGGATCAGTTAATGTGTTTCGGAGAGGAAATGCCTATGACTGCAATAAACCCTACAGGTGTTCCAATTTCTTGGGATAATGGAGTAAATGATGGGGATATGGTTAGTCCAGGTGTTACAACAATTTACGAGGTGACTGCAGATAATTTAGGATGTATTTCTACAGACGATATGACTTTGGTTATTGAAGATTTACCATCGGTTAGTTTCTATGCTGATGAATTATCGGGTTGCGCGCCGTTGACGGTAACTTTTTCAAATACATCTACTACCTCTAGTAGTTTGGTAGATTGTAATTGGGATGTTAATGGTGTACCAACTTTAAATGGTTGCGATGATGTTGTTTATACATTTACAGAGGGAGGTAATTATGATATCACGTTGACAACCATTTCTGAAAATGGTTGTGAAGCTTCCTTAACATATGCAGATTATATCTATGTGGAGGATGTTCCAGTAGCTGATTTTACTCCTTCAACAAATGAGTTAACTATACTTTCAACTCAGGTTGATTTTGAAAATAACTCGATAAATGCAACAGATTATACGTGGTCCTTTGGAGATGATTCGCAAAATTCAAATCAGTTTAACCCTTCTCATATTTTCCCTTCAGAAGAAGCTGGAAGTTATGTAGTGGAGTTGGTTGCCACATCGCCTTTAGGATGTACGGACACTGCTTATGCAGCGATAACAGTTGAGGAACAATTGATTTATTATATACCGAATACATTCACACCTGATGGAGATGACTATAATCAAACATTTAGACCGATTTTCAATTCAGGGTATGATCCATATGATTTCACAATGCTAATCTTTAATAGATGGGGTGAATTAATCTGGGAGTCACATGATGATTCCGTTGGTTGGGATGGAACTTATGGAGGACGAGTTGTTCAAGGTGGAGTTTACACATGGGCAATTGAATTCAAAACTTCAATGTCTGATGAACGTATTTCTATTAATGGTCATGTGAACTTGATGAAATAGAATAAGACGAGTTTTAGAGAGAAAAGAGCGAAGGACACCCTTCGCTCTTTTCTTTTAAATAATAATTAATCAAAACGTTATTTTTGCAATCATGATGTAATATTATGTTGTTTATTTAACAGGAAGGGTGCTTTTCCGAACATTGCACGTTATAATGGTTGTCAGGCTCTAATTTGTCCTATTTTTGCAAAAAAAAAGCTGATCTTCAGTTAATTTAATTTAAGATTAAATGAAATTCTTATTACTACCACTACTAATGTTGTTCTCAATGTTGGTATCAAAGCAAACATTTTCCACTCCATTGGAAATTGAGCCTACGTCAACTTGGACAGAATATATGTCTATCGACGGCGTGACAATAGAATATGTTTTTCAAGAATGTAATTCAGAATTAGTCTCCAATCAAACCTTAGTTCTTTTTCGTTATACGAATACAACCGATCATGAAGTGACGCTTACTTGGAAACTAAAGATATTCATGAATGACGAATGTTACAATTGTGCCCGAATAGAGAATGAAGAGTACTCAAGGTCAATTACCTTGGCTCCCGGAGAAGTTTTTACTGGAGATTGCACTTCTAAAATGGATAAAAGAGGATATGTTTTCTCTCATTTCATTAATAAGGTTCCTGGAATGTCAGATTCCAAATTGACAGGTTTTGAATTTGTTAATGTAAATGTGGTAAACCTATAGTCGTTATGAAAGATTTACTAAAATTTAGTTTTGTATCGTTGATCGCTTTCGTTGGAGAAGTTAAGGCTCAATGTACTGTTGAAATTTCACCGGATCCAATAGTCATTAATTGTGGTGATTACATTGATCTTACGGCGAATGGTATTTCAGGTACTCCTGCCTTGTCAACTAGTTTTGATGGTGCTGCTTTGGGAGCTGGATGGTCTTCTTCTGGTAATGTTTTGTATACAAACCCATGTGGTCCATCTTTAGATGGAACACCTTCGGCTTGGTTTGGTAATGTTGCTTTCCCAAGATTACTTGCGACGAATGGTTTCGATATGTCTTGTGGTGGTCAAGTTTGTTTCGATTTGGATTTTGCCGGAGATGAAAATAATACGGATTGTGAAGATCCTGATTTAATTGATGAAGGAGTATTCTTTCAATATTCAATTAATGGCGGTGCTTCATGGGTTGATATTTACTATTTTGAGCCTACAGCAAATATTTCTGGCCCTTTTTATACTTGGGCAAACTATTGTTTTACACTTCCAGCTGCGGCTTGGACTACTAATACAATGTTTCAATGGTCGCAACCAAATGCGTCAAGTGCAGGAAATGACCATTGGGGACTTGATAATGTAGTTATTACTCCAATTGATTGTGGATTTTACTTTGATTGGAGTAACATAACTGGTTCTTCCAATGCGGTAACCCAAACGGTTAATCCACAGGTGAATACAACTTATACTGTTACCTATACGGACGGTACGTTTGCTTGTGTTGATAGTGTGGAAGTTGTGGTTCAAGAATTGGTTATTGATGCAACTTCGACGAATACAAATATCAATTGTACGGATTGTCCTGACCTAGACATGCAGCTTGTTAATAATAATGCAGGTTCTATTATAGATGATTTTGACCCAACAATGGATTTAACTATGTGGGGAGATGTTCAGTCAGGTACTGTCGGAGGTGGTTGTTCGAGTATGTCGGGTAATGCACTTTACTTTGATGGTACTGGTGCTGATAGATATGCGACCTCAGCAGCCGTTAATACAACAAACTGTGGTATGATGAGTTTCTCATTGTTCATGGGGAATACAGGTACAACATCACCTTGTGGTAACTCAAGCGCAGGGGAAGATATTGTTTTTGAGTATTCAACAAATGGTGGAGTAACTTGGACTACAATTGCAACTTATTTACAATCTCAATGGGATGGTAATAATAACTGGCAATCTTTTGCTGTTTTCCTTCCGCCTCCTGCTCAAACGCTAAGTACTTCTTTTAGATGGAGGCAAGTTGCTTTTACGGCATGTGTTGGTTGTGATAATTGGAGTCTGGATAACGTTTCGTTTGTATGTGCTCCTCCACCATACGATTATCAATGGACACCTGCTACTGGTTTAAGTGATCCGCTGATTCAAAATCCACAAGCTTGTCCGTTCGTTACAACAAATTATGTAGCGACCATTACAGATCCAGTTTCTGGTTGTACAGCAACAGATAGTGTTCTGATTAATGTTTCTTGTAACTGTACATTTATGACCTTTACGGGTGATATTAGTGATTGTGAGAATGGTAATACATTTACTGTTTCAGGGGATATCGTATATATTGAAAATCCAGGAACAGGAACTTTAATCGTTGAAGCAACGAATGCTTCAGGGACATACACGCAAACCATAAATGGACCTTTTGTTGATGGTCAATTATACAACTATTCAATTTCTGGAATTACTTCTGATGGTTCTCCAGTGAGTGTTACTGCATATTTTTCTGATGAGCTGACTTGTACAACTACATTAAATGATGATTCCCCAGTTCTTCCGGAAGTTACAAATATTTCAGGAGGAGGGTTCTACTGTTTTGGTGATCCTATTGATGATATCTTTGTGGATGTTACAGGAAATGGACCTTGGACTTTAGATTATACTTTAGATGGAGTTGCTCAAACGTATACTGCGAATGATACTATTTTGAATCTAGGATCTACACCAGGTGTTTATGAAATTGTTCAGATTTCAGATGCTGGTTGTGTTAATACTGCAGTAGGTATCGATAGTATAGTAACGCAAGCCTTGCCAACCGTTGAAGGTATTTCAGGTGGTTCTACGTATTGTTTTGGTGATTTGGTTGATGATATCTTTGTAAGTGTTACAGGGACAGGGCCATGGGATCTAGATTACACGTTGGATGGGGTAGCTAATACTATTAACTCTGCAACTACACCTATTAGTTTAGGTAATGCAGAAGGGGTTTATACGGTTACCGGTATTACAGACCAAGCTTGTTCGAACACAGCTTCAGGTTCTTCAACAATTTTGATAAATGCTTTACCGAATGTTGGAGCCGGAGTTGATTATATTGTTTGTGACGGTGACGCGACTGTTTTAAATGGAACAGGAGCTCAAACTTATGATTGGGATAATGCAGTAACAAATGGTGTTGCATTCACTCCAGTTGCAACGAATACGTATCAAGTTGTTGGAACAGATGTTAATGGTTGTTCTAATACTGATGATATTACAGTTTTCGTGGAACCTCTACCAGCAGTTTCTTTTGTAGCTGATTCTATTCAAGGTTGTGAGCCGTTTCAAGTTGTCTTCGTTAATACAACACCTGGAAATATGCAGGATTGTTTATGGAATTTTGGAGGTGCAGCAAGTTTTAGTTCTTGTGATACTGCTGTTCATTTATTTGAAGGCGGTGGATTGTATGATGTAACATTGACGACTACATCGGTCAATGGTTGTACTAACTCTGTTACTTATGACGATTATATCTATGTTGAAGATAATCCTTCCGCTAGTTTTACAGCCTCTTCGACAAGTCTTTTGAGCTTGAATACAGAAGTGACATTTACGAATTCTACAATTGGGGCAGTTGATTATGTTTGGGACTTTGATGATGATACGGAGAATAGTTCAGCAACCAATCCAACTCATACATTCCCTGATACAGAAAGTGCAGGTTATGTAATAACATTGTATGCATACTCACCGATCGGTTGTGTAGATTCAACAAATCAGGTAATTTCAATTAAACAAGAAATCATTTTCTATATACCGAATACTTTTACTCCTGATGGGGATGAATTCAATCAAACATTTCAACCTGTATTTACAGCTGGTTTTGATGCCTCAGATTTTGAATTGTACATTCGTAATAGATGGGGGGAATTGGTATTTGAATCAAATGATGTAAATGCTGGATGGGACGGTACCTATAATGGTAAGTTGGTTCAACAAGGAACATACATTTGGCACCTTGAGTTCAAGGATGAACTGAATGATACAAGATATCTGCATACAGGTCATATTACGATAATTAGATAGAGATATTATCTATGTTGAAAGGGTGGGAGTTATTCTCACCCTTTTTTGTTTTAAAGATCTTACACTTAGGTAATTGGGTAGGCTTGGTGGTTAGGAATCAAACAATACGATTTTGTTGTGTTAAAAAATCGATACTATATGGTTATATTCGCGTGAAATTATAGCTAGAATAAACCTATGAAATATTTAATCTCCAGATTGATATTGTTATTTGCAATGTCATCATCTTTTATTTCAATTTCTCAAACTGCGATAGACTTTACGGCAGCCAATGATAATGCCACTTTCAATACGTGTAATGGTTTTATCATCGACTCAGGAGGTCAAGGTGGTGGAGGATACGCAAATAACGAAAGTATCACGATTACAATTTGCCCTGATACACCAGGGGAGTTTATCTCAGTAGATTTTAATTTATTCAATTTGGATGGGACTAATACTGGAACCCAACAGAACCCAAATATGGATATTATGTCAGTTTTCGATGGACCGTCGACAGCTTCAAATTCTTTAGGTTTTTATAATACGAATCAATTGCAAGGGGTAATTATTGAGGCAACGGTGCTTAATCCATCTGGGTGTATTACTCTAGAGTTTTACTCAAATTCAACTGGTACGGGCTCTTTTACTGCCAGTGTTTCGTGCGAGACTCCTTGCGCGAATCCTCAAGCGGGTGGTTTTATAGTTGGTGGAATTACGCCAGATAGTATTCAGGTTTGCGTTGGTGAAAATATTGATTTTCAAGAATTAGGGTCTTTTGCTCAACCAGGGTTTAATATCGTGGATTATAGTTGGGATTTTATGGATGGAACAACTGCAAATGGGCAGTCAGTTTCACACTCATACAGCGTAGCTGGGCAATATAAAGTACAACTGTTTGTAACGGATAATAATGGTTGCTCAAACCCAAATCTAATTGACTTGGAAGTTTTAGTTGGTACATATCCTGATTTTGCAACCTTTCAAGCTGATACGGAAATTTGTTTAGGTGAATCACTTTCTGTATCGGCTAGTCCCAATGACTTTGAGGTAGAATGGACCGGTTTCCCTGGTAATCAAACGGTAGATGACGGGTGTTTGTCTGATTCTTTTTTAGGTTTCTCTCAAGATATAACGTTACTACAAACAGGATTTTCTGCAGGTACTACCATCACAAGCGTTAATGATATTCAAGACATATGTTTTGATCTTGAACACTCATTTATGGGAGATTTGGTTATTATTATTGAATGTCCTAATGGACAATCTTCAATTTTACACCAGCAAGGAGGAGGTGGAACGCAAATAGGTATTCCTAATCCAGCGGATAATGTTGATTGTTCGGATCCAACAACTTTGGGTACACCATTCACATATTGCTTCGCCCCAGGATCAACAGAGACATGGGTGGAGTGGGTGACAAATAACCCAGGAGTAAATACGATTCCTGCAGGTACCTATGAATCAATAGATCCTCTAGATAATCTAGTTGGTTGTCCAACGAATGGGGTTTGGACCTTGTCTGTTATTGATAACTGGGCAGCGGATGATGGAACATTATTTAGTTTTGGATTAACACTCGACCCTTCGTACTATCCTCCTGTTACTACTTTTACACCAGACATTGGATCTGGATCAGATTCATCCTATTGGGTAAATCCAGTTTTTCAAACTTCAATTTCTACTGATGGAAACGATTTGACAGTTATGCCAACAAGTTCAGGGGCGTATATATATGAGTATTTCGTACAAAATAATTTTGGTTGTACATATGATACAAGTTTTGTTTTAACTGTAAACGATAACCCTCAGGCATTTGCAGGAAATGATACTACAATTTGCGGAGGAACAGGTGTTCAATTGGCAGGTGAAGTTTTAGGTGTTGTTTCCGCTTGTGATTATGTACTAGAGTTAGAAGATACATTCGGTGATAGCTGGAATGGAAATACAATTACTATTACAATTAATGGTGTTTCTACGGATTATACAATCGCAAATGGTGCTTCGGAAACTATTCCTTTATCAGTGCCAGTAGGCGCAACGGTAACATACACGTTCAATGCAATCGGAAGTTTTGTTAGTGAATGTGCTTTTGAAGTTATTGACCCTGACGGGAATGTTATTATTACAGAAGGACCAAACCTTGGAGGTAATGTTACAGGTAACTGGACTTCGAATTGTGTACCTGATTTAGTTTATGAATGGACGCCAGCGAATCTAGTTGATGATCCTACAATCTTAGATCCTACAGCTACTATTAATGTTCAAGAAACATTGACATTAACAGTTTATCCTTTAGGTCACCCTTTGTGTGCTACAACTGATGATGTTGTAATTAACGCTTCTGCGGTACCAGATCCAGGAACAGATAATACTCTGGAGGTTTGTTCAACAGGTCCAACGGTTGATTTGTTCACTCTATTAGGTCCTACAGCAAGTCCAAACGGTTCATGGATAGATCCTTCTGGAAACCCAGTTAATATGCCTTATGATCCTCAAACAATGCCAATAGGTGACTTTGTTTATGTGGTGGATAGTAACGGTTGTATAGATCAAGCTATTATTACGATTACCGAGATTGTTACATCTATAACAGATGTAGTTGAAACTAATGTGTCTTGTTTCGGTCAGAGTGATGGTTCATTTGTATTAACTGGAGTTAATTTCGACGGTTATTCTATTGATGGTGGAGCGCCTGTTGTAGCTTCAAGCCCATTTACAGTAACAGGATTAGCGGCAGGAACATATACTGTTTCTGTGGCATCTCAAGAAGGATGTATTGCAACTCAGGATGTTATTATTGATGAACCAGCTGCATTGACGGCTATTTCAGATGTAACGGATGCTAGTTGTTTTGGTGAATGTGACGGATCAGTCGTAGTTACACCAAGTGGTGGAACTTTACCATATACGTATACTTGGTCAGGTGCGGTAACAGGAACGCAGAATGGAAATGCAACAGATATTTGTGCAGGTGATTATTCTATGGAAGTTACTGATGCAAATGGTTGTTTAATCGAAGTAAATTATAGAGTGGAAGAACCTGAGAATGTTTTCCCAAGTATTTTTGGAGACACACTTTCTGGGTGTTACCCTCACACGGTTGATTTTGTAAATACTACGCCTTCTCTCAATATTCAAACTACTACGGTTGACTTTGGTGATGGAGTTGTTGAAGTCTTTAATGGTTTAGACGATTTTAGTCATACTTATGTCTTACCGGGGTTATTTACAGTAACAGCTACATTGTTAACTACTGATGGTTGCGAGTATGTGGTTGAGTATACTGATTTAGTTCAGGCTCATAATTATCCTATTGCAGATTTCACGATCAACCCAAATAATGTTTCAGTTTTCGATCCTATTGTTACTTTAATCAATCAAAGTACTGTAGATGCAATTGAATATGCTTGGACAATTGATGGTGGTACTCCAAATAGTTCAACAAGCGAAGATGTTGAAAATATTGTCTTCCCTGATGGTGAGCCGGCTCAGTATCCAGTTACTCTAATTGCAACAAATGCATTCGGATGTCCGGATACAGTAACGAAGCTTGTGAATGTTGTAAATGACGTTATTCTTTATGCTCCAAATACGTTTACGCCTGATGGTGATGAGTTTAATCAAACGTGGAACTTCCATATCCTAGGAGTGGACATTTACGATTTAGACTTGTTCATCTACAATAGATGGGGAGAAGTTATTTGGGAAAGTCATGACCCGTCAGTTGGATGGGATGGACGCTTCAATGGTAAACCAATTCAAGCTGGAACATATAACTGGGTGATCAAATGTAAAGATCAAATCAATGATGATAAATACAGTTTTAATGGACACATTACTGTGATTCGTTAAATAGAAATACTTAAATAAAAAAGGGGAAGCAAATGCTTCCCCTTTTTTATTATCCATTAAAACCTTTTATGATTTTGATTTCCTTCTGTTTCTCTCCTTTATAATTAAAGAAAGCTCTCTAGTGGTTTGTCCTGCTACAGATGTGTTTTCATCTGCTCTTCTTAAAAGATATGGTAGAACCTCTTTAATAGGTCCATAAGGAACGTATTTTGCGACGTTATAATCATGGTGGGCCAAATTATAAGATATGTGATCTGACATTCCTAAGAGCTGTGCAAAGTATAGTCGTTTATCATTCTTGTCAATTCCCTTCTCAACCATTAATTGAGCTAATTTAGCAGAGCTTTCTTCGTTATGTGTTCCAACACATGCAGCGGTATTATCTAAGTTCTCTAACACTGTTTCTACTGCAAGGTCATAATCTCTGTCAGAAGCTTCTTTATTAGGTTGAATAGGAGAAGGGTAACCCATTTTTTCAGCTCTCTCTCTTTCTTTTTCCATGTATGCACCACGGACTAATTTTACTCCTAAGAAATAACCTTCAGCTTTAGCATGAACAATTTCACTCTTTAAAAAGGCTAAACGGTCATGTCTATATAGTTGAACAGTATTAAATACAATCGCTCTTTTCTTATTATACTTTAAGCTCATTTGTTTTGCAAGACGGTCAATAGAATCTTGAATCCAAGTTTCTTCGGCATCAATAAAAACAGGAACATCAGCTTCGTATGCAGCCTTACAAATTTGATCAACACGCTCAACCAGTTTATTGTATTTAGTTTGTGTGTCATCATCTAAATTTTCTATGCCACCATTTACCTTTTCTAAGGTCTCAAATAGGCAAATTCCAGTGACTTTAAAAACGGCAAAAGGAATGTTTTCATTCTTCTTTCCTTGAGAGATAGTATCTATGATTTCTTGAACTGTACGATCGAAATCTTCTTCTTCAGTCTTTCCTTCAATGCTATAATCAAGAATGGTCATAACACCATATTCGGCCAATTGATTAGATGTTTTCAGAGATTCCATAATAGATTCTCCACCACAAAATTGTTTGAAAATGGTAGCCTTGATCATTCCTTTTATCGGCAAGTGAGTTTTGATTGCAAAATTTGTCGCCCATTTACCGAAGGCAACAGCTTTCGGATTAGCCACAATTTTAAATAACCAATAAGCTCTTTTCAGATCCTTTGTTGATTTACCCTTAAAGGCAACTTCTGTATTTTCGAATGAAATCATAAGGCAAATTTAATCGCTTTTAATTATTTGGTAATACCGTTTTCGTGTTTTTATTTCGAATGGGTAACATTTGACTATTTTTGCTTAAAAATTGTTCAAAATGATGAAGTATATTGATGCTGGAGATTACAATGTAGAAGTAGGAGGGTTACCTCAATCTTCTTTTGAAAAATGGCTGGCTCAATACGACAAATCAAAGAAGATAATAATTGTTGATGAGAACACGCATGAACATTGTCTCAGTTACCTAATTACAACTTTTGAGGGGCTGTCTGAGGCGGAAGTAATTCTATTGCCTGAAGGTGAAGATAACAAACAACTTGAGGTTGCATTTGGAGTTTGGGAAGCACTAACAGAGTATGGCGTTGGTCGTCATGATTTAATTATCAATCTTGGTGGTGAATGATCACTGACATGGGGGGATTTATTGCTTCTTGTTTTAAGAGAGGCGTAGATTTCATTAATGTTCCAACTTCCTTGTTGGCGATGGTGGATGCATCAATAGGTGGAAAGACTGGAGTTAACCTCGGTCCATTTAAAAATCAAATTGGTGTTTTTTCAAACCCAAAGGCTGTATTTGTCGACACTTCTATTCTAGGTACGCTGCCAGAGATAGAGATATTGAGTGGTATTGCTGAAATGTTAAAACACGGTTTGATAAATAATGTTGAATTGTTTGGAAGAGTAGCAACACAATTAGACAATCTAGGTAACATTGATGCCGATTTACTTTTGGATTGCATTAAGGTTAAAAAGGATGTCGTTCTTGAAGATCCATTAGAAAAAGGATTGAGAAAAACATTAAACTTTGGTCATACAATTGGTCATGTGATTGAAGGTCACTACATGAATTCACTAAAGCTTTCTCATGGTCATGCAATTGCTGTTGGAATGTTGCTTGAATCATTACTATCCGTGGAATTACTTTCTTTAAGTCAAGAAGAGTATTTACAAATTCATCAGGTGATCACATCCGCATATAGCATCCCTTCGTTTACGGATGAAGATATCAACGCAATGGTTTCAATGCTTGATAACGATAAGAAGAATAAGGAAGGATTAATTTTATGTTGTTTATTACCTAGAATAGGTGAATGTCAAATAGATGTGGCAATCGATAAAAGTTTGTTTATTCAAGCTTTTCAAGCCTATAAATCTTAAGATTTAAGCTGAATAAGTTTTCGTTTGATATTCTCTAAGCGCATAATAACTTCTTGGGTAGTATCTTCTTCAGTTAAGTCTTTGTCTGCACCACTTTTAAGAGCTTTCTTTGCGCCTTCTAACGTATATCCGCGATCTTTTACAAGGGTGTAAATACGATCAATTTTCAAGATATCCTTCGGAGTAAAAAGACGATTGCCTTTTTTGTTTTTCTTTGGTTTTACAGTTGGAAATTCTTTTTCCCAGAACCGAATTAAGGACGTGTTTACATCAAACATATCTGCTACTTCTCCAATGGAGTAGTACAATTTCGTTAATTGATGTTCTGTAATCCTTGCCAAATCAGTATACTTAGAACTCGAAGATACTTAAAAATCCATAATTTAATAGCTTTAGGGGAATGCATGTTAAAAATTCGTTTCTTTAGGTTCAAAAAGTAGGAGTGTTTGCGAAAGAAAATATAGAAGAGATAGTATTAGCCAGAAGACGCGAATGGGTTTTTCTAGTGCTGTCAGGGATATTTCTAGGGTCTTTAACTATGTTAAATATTCTTGGTGTTTCTAGGTTTATCGACCTTTCAGAATATGTTGGGATTTCTCCTGATTCGGACATTCGTTTCTCCGTTGCAATTGGTGTTTTACCATATCCTATTACTTTTTTATGTACCGATATTATTTCTGAAATATATGGTCGTAAACGTGCAAACATGATTGTATGGGTTGGACTTATATTAAATGTATGGGTATTACTGGTCCTTTGGTTTGGAGGTTGGTTGCAGCAGCCAGAAACTATATTGTCAGATGGTAGGTTACCAATCGAAGTGATTGATGGGGAAGCCATGGTGCCACATGGGTATTCCTTCTTCGATATAAGGACTTTGACCTTTGGAGCTACGTTTGCCTCTATGATAGCCTATATTATAGCGCAATTCGTGGATGTAAGGATATTTCATTATTTGAAACAAAGAACGAATGGTAAATATCTATGGTTGAGAAATAATGTGTCAACAATCACAAGTCAACTAATTGACTCAATAGCTGTAATTTTAATAACTCATTATTATGCCCATGGTTTGCCAATTGATGACGGTGTAAGCATTTCTGAAGCTTTACTTATGTTTATCGTGAGCAGTTACTTGTTTAAGTTGTTCTTTGCTTTGGTGGATACCATTCCTATCTACATCGCCGTTAAGTATATTCGAAAATACCTTCAGGTTGAAGATGAACTAGGTTTTTGATTCCTTGTACTTCAAGTGCCAAATTAAGTAGGAGATTCCCAGAATTGCCATTAGAGCTGCCGCACCAAATGTAATTGGGATTGTTGAAGATGTACTATCATAGGTCAACATGGTTGAAAGAGAGCCAAACATTACTCCGAATTCCAATGCGATAAAAAGTGTTCCTGCTCCAACACCACGACGATCTACATGAGATAAATCTGCTGTCCAGGCCATTAACGTGGGGCTAGAGATTCCTGTACTAACACCAAACATAATTGCAGCGGCAGTGTATAGTTTCCATTCACTAGATAAAGCAACCAAGGTCATACATACCAGCATCATGGATAAACCAAATATTAACGTTTTACGACGGCCAATATTATCGGATAGTCCACTGGCAAATAAACGTATGAAAATTGTTGAAAAAGCATAGAATCCAAAGAACCATCCTTTGTTTTCGATTTCGAAAAAACCAGACATGTCGGGTGTCACAACTAAAACGACACCAGAACAAAAGGCTGATAAAAACATGACAATGGCTGCAGGGATCACACTAGGCTCAAAAACATCATTCCATGTGATTTTAAGTAAACTCCATTTGAACTTCACGGGATTAGGCAGAGTTTCTTTCAGAAATGAAATTAAAATTCCAGCTAGAACAGCGAAAAAGGCAGCAACAAAGAACAAGGTGTTCATTCCATATTGTTCCCGTATAATCGAACCTAATGGTTGTAATCCAAACCCTAACGATATAAAAACGCCCCAGATTCCCATTCCTACTCCTCGTTTTTCAGGAGGAAGAATATCTGTAACAAGTGCCGTAGCACCAGTTGGTAGAAATCCTGCACTAAATCCATGCATTAAACGAAGAAATAGAAAAAGACTAACGATTCCGAATAGTGGATAAGTAAGAGACACAATGAAAGCAACTCCCATTCCAATGTACATCACTTTTTTTCTACCAATTGTATCAGAAAGTTTACCTGAAAACGGACGAGAAATTAGAGCTGTAATAGTAAAGAAGGTAATAATGAGACTTTTTTTGTCTGGGTGTCCCATGTTCGTGATGAATTCATTTAATTCAGGCAATATCAGGTTGAAACTTGTCATGAAGAACAAGAGCCCGAAGCAAATAAGCCAGAAATTTTTAGAATAATTTAAAATCACTGTACAAAAGTACTCCTATTTACGTCTAAACAATTATAAAATTGATTTAAGATGATGAAATTAGTAATTGGAATGGTCGCTGTTCTACTGTTAGGTTGCAGCGCAAGTATGGTGGACGAGTCGAATGAAGCGACAATTGTTGAGTCTCATATTTTAAATGATCAAGTGGATGATTCTACAAAAGTGATTAAATCAGAAAAGGAATGGAGGTCTCTACTTTCTGACCAACAGTTTTACGTAACTCGACAAAGTGGTACGGAACGCGCATTTACTGGAAAGTATTGGGATAACAAGGAACATGGAGATTACCATTGCGTTTGTTGTGATAATATTTTATTCTTGTCCGATACAAAATTTAAATCGGGAACAGGGTGGCCAAGTTTTTATGCTCCGGCAAATAAAAGCAATGTTAAGCAAGTGGATGATGCCTCACACGGAATGCTTAGAAGCGAAGTTGTATGCAATCGATGTGATGCTCACCTCGGTCATGTTTTTAATGATGGTCCTGAACCTACAGGTTTAAGATATTGTATCAATTCGGCATCTTTAAATTTTAAGAAAAAATAAAGCATTAGAGAAATCTTCTTTTATTTGTAATTATGAAAATGGAAGCAACATTCGGAGCAGGGTGCTTTTGGTGTATCGAAGCATGTTTTAAAGACGTGAAAGGTATCACTGATGTTTCACCAGGCTATGCAGGTGGAAGTGCTGCAACTGCAAATTATAAAGATGTTTGTTCTGGAGGAACAG